>JAPYZP010008338.1:0-10276 GCA_030522985.1 Torymus sinensis
ATTTAACTTTCTTTATAATCAGCAAAATTTTCATTTTTTAACCAATAAACTGTCCAGGCTTCAATTACACGGAGAAAAATCTATTAGGAAACTTTACTTTTTTATAAGACTAACAAGATCACGAGCGCTCATTTTTATTTAATCATCATTTTTTTTAAGAGAGGAACATTTATTATTTTCATAGTAGCTGTGGGACACACCGAGGCATGTGGGATTTTTATGTTTTTCAATAATAATTTTTATGATTTTAGTAGCAAATTGACAAAGTTCCAACAAAAGTCATAAAAAGTACTATTTAAAAAAATAAAAATTCCACATGACGAGTGTGTTCCAGCATTACTGTGAAAATACTAATTGTTTTTTTTAAAAAAGGTAAAGTTTACTAGTAAATTTTTCTTCTTATTCTTTTAGAAAATTCGGTTGTTCTTTTGAAATTACCTTGACGTTTTCCGCACTCAAACCCCACGAAAATTGGAGAAGAAACGCAGCCGGAGAAGGAAAGATTTCCTCCTCGAAACAAGAGCGCAAGCCGCGAGACGGCGGTCCGAAAGGAGGTCAGAGCAGCGCGCGGGGGAGGAGGAGTGACTCGGGCGAAAAAAGCTGCACGCGCGCCTGCAAGGAAGCGCGACAGACATAGGAAGATTCGCGCGAAGAATCAATTCGGGATAGCGCAGGAGCTTCCTCGCCTCGCGTGCAATTTTCGCGCGTCCCGGGGACGTACGTGATTTTTCATTCCTGCTTCTCCCCTCGGCGGGCTCTAATTCCACGAGATGAGCCCGCACACGCTACCTCCTGCCCGGTTCTTCGATCAACGCGAAGAGAGGAATGGTTTTGAATTTCAGACGCACGGTATAGCTGCAGTTCGGTTCGAACTAGGAGCACGTGCCGTAGAAAGATTATAGTCATTGTTCAAGTATTGGACTTTTTGTTTAAATTACAGTCTTATAGCTGTGACTCTATAACTGAAATATGGATTGAAGTTGGAATATGGCGCACTCAAAATGTAACACAATGGAATTTCTCATCAGGATATCTTTGACTGAAGAATACACTAAAATATTTATACTGAAATGTCCTAGATCTCGGGTACGATGTAATAATATTAATAGAAGCGAAGTGCTGTAAATTATTAACTGAATTAAAGCTGCCTCCTGTGGTGTGACATATTACATTTTCACCAGAAGTCTCACTTGGATATTCCTGACATTCTGTTCACTTCGATATACCCATTCAATTTTAAATATTTTTCATTTTAAATTATAAGCTATCAGATATTATTCTCCGTGACCTTTCTGATGGGCTAGTTTTTGCAATAAAACTGGAATTCCTCAAACGAACAATCTCAGAACGCAACGTGTTCTTTAATAATAGGAAATTTAGCCGAATACCGCAGAAATTTCAAAGTAAATTGGTCATTGTATGCTAACCTGGCATATTCCACGGCGAAAATATATGAATTCAGTCCGTCATAAATTCGCATTCAGCCGTAAATTCATTACCCTCGACTACACACACCGCTCCTTATTTATTTCCCCCGGCACATTTTTCGCGGCCAGGCGTGGCAGTGGCAGCTCGGCGTAGCTTTTCGCCGATTATTGCGCGAACGCGTCTCTCTTATCGGAAATATTATTTCGGCGATAGGCGGGGGCCTGCTTATTGCGTTTCTCGCGCGAGTTATGGGCGCGCGTCGAGAATTATGGCGGCGCGCCGGGAAACATTTACGGCGGACGAATGGGGTAAATGGGGTACTTGCCTCGCGCGTATATCGCCAGTTTCGATGCTACTGCTACGCTCCCTCCCCCGCCGTTGCCGCGCGCAGGGAGCCAAGCAGTTTTCTTTGTATTCTCGCCGGCTCTGTATATATATATATATATGTGTGTGTGTGTATAGCGCAATCGTCGCGAAATATTTTCCGTGGGGCAATCGCGCAATAATATGTTTTACCACCTTGTTCGTAAAAACGTCGGCGATCGAGCGCGCCCGCGCGTAGTACTATGGGTAAATATACCTTGTTTTCGCCGCACACCAGAGAGGAGCTTATTCTTTTAGAAATTATTGGGCAATTCATACTGGATGTTATTGCTCCGCAAATGCTAAAGTTATCTTCTCAAAATAATATAAAAATGTCTTCATGAAAACTCCGGCCTGCTTGAGACACTATAATCTTGTAATAAAATGTTGAAAACTTTTTGCTATTTATGCATGACGTAAATTTCATGGAATTAATGCGAGTTTTTATAAATATTTTGATCAATATTTTTTTATAAAGGAAAAATTTCAAATCAAATGCAGAATTTTAATAATTTACATTTTTAGTAATTTTCCATGAAGAACTTTGTTCAATGCATCATATTTGAATTTGTTAGAGCTGGAAGATTGACTTGTAGAACTTGCAGAAAAACCTTGTTTTTCCGAAACGTAGCTACTTGTGGGAAAAGCATCACAGAAGTTAAAACTTTTAGTCTCCAGGGATAGAAGTAACAGTGTATGTCAAAAGCATAGTCATAAAAAAGTTTTTGATTGTTTCGCATAAGGACTTGGTATCTTCGAAAAAGAGTTTCTAGTTTTGATCCGAAACTTTTGATCTGCTCCCGAAGTCAAGCAGTTGATTTTACGGTTTTCATTCGGATAATGTACCCGAATATTTGGAGTCTATATATGTTCAACTTTATAAACTATACCTCTTACTAGAACGGAGGTAAAACGAAAAAGTAAATTACCGTAGAAAGGTGAAAGCTAAAACATCTCTGGTATTCCGCTTGTTTCAAATTACTTAAAAATGCAATAATAATTCAGCGAGTTTCGCTAATAACCTTCAATTTCCATGAGGTAACGAACGATGAAAGGCAGAAAACGATCATGTAAATGTGCTCACTTATATATACACGCGGCGCATCGCCGACGGCTACAGGAATTCCTCGCAAATCGCAAAAATCAATCACTCGGCATTGCCGGTCGCGGTAACACACTGACAACGAGCTCGATTGTATACATCTCTCAGAGACGAAAAAAGAACGAATCTCATCATCCTCGCGCTATGGGCCTTATTAAAGCGCGCACCCCCCTGTGAAAAAGGAATATACGAGCATCGTCTCGCGTGACTTATTCCACCACCTCGCGCTCGTATACACGTTTTAGGTCGCGCAGAAAAGCAGCAGCACTTTGTCCTCGAGACACGCCTGATTGAGGAGGAAAGAGAGAGAGGGGGAGAGAGACGACAACGACTCTCGCTAGCAATTGAGCCACGCGCTCCTCGAATCGATATGTAACTGGTCGCATGCAGGCTTGTTTTTCGCCTCGCGCTTTAATTGAATCGCCAATGAAACCTCATGAGCGACGGTGCTAGTGGCTGCTCGCTTTTTACGAAGGCGATTGTTATTATAAAAGCCGGCGCTGCGCCGAGTCGCGTGGTGGAGGAAGGGGCGCCGTCGCTCGTATAAGTTGCGCAAAGCGCGCCGAGCCGGCGCCGGCGCGATCGACGAGTTTCTCGCAGTGCGCGAGTGTGTGTGTAGTGTCTCTCCCTTTTATCGTGTGCGCATGTCTCCGCCGCGCTGCTGGATGTTGTAAAGCGCGTGTATAACGAGAGCTGTGGCGCGGTGGCTTCCTGAATTCTGCTCTCGTTGAGGATTTTTCTTGCGCTCGTGCCAAATCTCCCTTTGGCGGTAAATTCAAAAGCAGCGCAGATTGATAATGATCTAATTTTGAGAATTAAGTATAGGAAATTATTTTTTTAAGGGGAGAGCTTGAATAAATGAGATACAATCAGCTGGCAAAGTGGGGATATATGTCTACATAATAAAGTGATGCAATTTATTTTTCCTGCAGAAAATAAATTTGTTCTGAGAAATTGTTAGGGTATATAGTTATATAGGGTGTATTAGTTGCTGCAATGAAGCAGTTATTTGTATAGTAACTAGAATTTATTGATACGTTCAGTGTGATCTCAACGCGCCAGCGCAGCGGCTAACAGTCAATAATTCAGTTCAGTCATTCTTGTCGAGCAAAGCAGATGTGAAAACATGCGGAAATTGGTTTCGCAAAGGGATCCTTAACTTCATTTGTGATAGATGTAGGATGAGGATTTGCACAGTGTTCGAGAGGTCGAAAATGCCGACTTTGGGGCTCCAAATTCCCTTGCACGGCGAGTTCGGCAAAGGTAAACTGTCCTGAATTCTGAAGTTGAAGTCATCCGATTGTAGGAGCCGAGAGTAAGCTTTGATCCTGAAGTGAAAGCTCAAATGTTAATCTTCTTTGATCGGGAACTTCCTTAATGAAGTACAAACTGACTCTATCCTTAAAATGAACACTGTATTTATTACTACTATAATATCAATAAGGTTTTAGCAAAGCTAGTACGTTACAGAAAAAAGTTAAACGTGACTTGGAGTATTCATTATATCTTATTTTATACACTGTTCATTCAATAGGTTACAGGCAAAAAGCATATATATGATCAAAGTGCGATTAAACCTAGTCAACTTATGCATGCATGTAATTATTACATCACACCTGCCTGTGCGTGTATGTATAATACACGTACCAAAGTCCTTGTGAGCCTCATTTTTGCTGATTTTCAATTTAGTTCTACTGTGCCTTGGGGGGATATAAATTATTAGAGATAGAAAATTAAAGATAACTCGGTGTTCGGTTGGCTTTTATTAGCAATGATGTCGAATAAGAAAGAGTTTGTAAAGTATGCATGAGACATAGATAATGGTTTATAAATATATTTACTGGTCAGTGGTAGGTAGCAACGATTTATCAGCGTGCTCAGTAACATGCAAGCTACAACGCCATGGCAAAACAGGACTTATTTATTTTGGACATTCCGTATTATAAACATGTTGGAAATATTGATAAAATGAAGTTATAAATCCTGACGCATTAGAATTCCAAGAAATCAATAAACTGACCTCAGTCCTGGAAATACCGCTACCCTCCATCCATACAATTATATAATTTAGACTTTAATGCCATTCCATGATTACGTCCTCATTTAATCCACTCATTTCACAAATGATGTTATTTAGCTACATTTGAAATGAAAATTTGCGCTCCGATCTGAATCTAGGCTCATATGGGATGAAAACGTATTATCAAAAATTACCGCGATAACATCTTAATGTTACGCTAGGCGCGTTCAACTGGGAGTAAAAATTATAATGGTTGCGGGCATGATATCAAACGTTGTCTGCCTATACACAGCTTTGCCATGAAACCAACAAATACTATAATTTTTGCAGATCGGTTTACTCAATAAAGTTAAAAATTACTACGGCATAGGGTCATAATTTAGTTTACGTAAAACGTTTGGTAGGTTGTTATGGCTTTATTGCGGTGATTACTTTATATAACATACTCACCAAAGTCCGAAAAATTTTTATATTAATTATTACTGGCGTTTTTAAGTGTAATAAGCACAATGTGGTCCAGGGAGAGAAAGAAATAAGTAAAAATAATTACCAAACTGTCAAATAACCCGGAGTCTGAACTGAAAACCCAAAATTTTTACCGAACTGTTTGGCACTTTTTACTAGAAGTCTTGTAAATTTTACAAAAAGTTTAGGAAAAGTGCCAAAACGTTTGGCAACAAATTTGGGTTTTCAGGTCAAACTCCGAGTTACTTGACAGTTTGGTAATTTTTACCGATTTCTTTCTCTCCGCGTAAAAAAGTAAATTCGCTTTCAGAAATTATTTCGAAATCGCTGGCTCGCATCTGGGTCCCTCGTTGCAAAGCTCTTTAGTAAACATTTTTCACTTCCATTGTCAATATTAATTCATACCACAATGCTCCAACTAATAACGTTGTATATATCCATACAATACACGCAGTTGGTTTCTACCGTAGCACGAAATTTAACATTCTTAAACCAAGTTTCCGTATTTCCGCGATGACAATCGTCTTTTCACAATGGCACATAAAATGTCTTAGCATTCCTTTAACCCAACAAGCTCTCCCAACAGCTGAGAAACATTCATAACCCCACACATGCCGCACTCGCATACCCACACTTCGTGCTCGCGCGATATGCATTTCTTCGGGCAACAGAGCAACGGTAGCCGGCTTGCGCGGACAAAGTCGACGGCTCGCGTGCAGAGCCGGGAAAATTCAACAACCTGTTGATACGCGGCCGTTGTCCGGTGCGCCGCATACACACACGTATTATATATACACACACACAGACACACACACACACACATATGCACCTCGGCCGCCCACGTGCATACGGCGCCGGCTAGCCTTGCATAGGCCGACGGGTGTCGCGTTATATACGCCCGCTTCTTTCGTAATGCGCGGGGAAAAATGTGTGTCTAGAGCAGCGCGGTGCAGCGGTTCTCTTGCGCGCAGGCCGCCGCAGTCTTTCTCCGCCGCGGCCGCGCGGCTTCGGGCCGAACGAGTTTTTGGCCCTTTCGAGGGGCACTTAACAGTCGGAAGTGGACAGGTTGTGTACAGTTGTCAGGTGTCTTAATGATTGATGCGACCCCCTCTGTTTTTGGCAGCTCGACGAGGGTCGAGTAGATCTGGAGCACTCGGCTGTGTAGATAAAAATAACTCGAGATGAATCTGGAATAAACCGATGAATTCTTTAGTGCGCTGTGGTTGATCGATAGAACGCGTATTTTTTAACAGCCAAAAGGGTCAGACTTGAATAAGTGAAAAGGATCAGTATTGGATTGGATTTGAGATCAATCATTTTGGTTTAATGGAGAGAAAAAGAAGGATTGAACACTTTAACGTGGATTACGCAACGAAAATGGTATTTGAACAGTTTTAAATAACATTTTATTTACTTGATAAATGACTATGCGCAATGCTTATTGAGCTGTTTATTGCACGAAAGTCCGAGTTTTATGGGTACATGTAGTTAGTCCTACGATAATTTGAAAACATGATGTCTTTATGATACCGGCCGAGTGAATAGGTGATAAATTAACCAACGAAAAGAACCACTAGAATAAAAAAAGTATTTTTCCATCGCTTTCGGATAACACATTTCGTATTAAATTAAAGGTTTTTTTTCTTCATTCAGAAAATAAAAATTTCCATTATAAAATTATCACTTTCTAGAACAAAATTAACATATTGATATTTTGCATCATCTGCTGCTATTGTCCAGATTATTATACGCGCTAAATCGTTATTTCATCAAAAAACCGAAAGAAAAAAAAAAACATTTTACAATCTCGTTGGCAACAACAAAAGCTGAAGATCGGCCAATAACCATTTAACGGCCACCCTCTTGATTCGTAAAATATCCCTTTCGCGAATAAATCTCGCAGTAGCGCGCATTCGTTCGCTTTAACGCGGCCGTTAGGCTCTCCTTATTAAGCAATAACTTCGCTCGCGCGCCAACGAATAATTACACGGCGACAATGTTAACGGGCGGCGCGATGATCATGTAATTGCGTAACTCAAGCTGTACACGCGTGCACGTGCTTTAATCGACGTGCGTTACGGAGGCGCATGTACGTGCGGCTGTTTAATAATATATATGATGGCTCCTTGGCGTCTCTGAGAAATCCGCGATGTTGCGATCACGTAACAGTAATTCGGATGACAAATGGATGCTCTCGTAGCTTTTGATGTACCAAATTATTTAATGAAAAGTCCAATCCAATGAATTATTACACTTTCGCCATAAGAGATAAACAACATTATATATACGTTTATTTAATATTTCTCCTCATTTTCAGTATATTTTCCATAGTATAAAAGATTTTTATTAAATTTGATTTTTAATAAATATTATTTTAAATCCTCTTGCATTAATTAATGACCAATACATATAACATTTATACCACACTCAAGTTAATCGATTGCCGCAAGCCAAGGTTAAACTATATAAAACTCATTAAACTGACCTTGCCGAGCATCCGCACTTACGAAATTCCAGTGAATCCATCTTTTTGTGTCGAACCTATCTCGATATGGAAGAAGAGTAGTGCTCCACGGAAATGACACAACGAAGCCGATTGACGAGCCTCGCAAGAACTCGCGCGCACCATAGACGCGGCAGCTCGCGCCCGTTTTGGTCGATCCAGGAAACGCGAGAAAGGCGCTTTCATCATCGCTCTTTTTCTCCAGCGCGCTCTTCTTCAACTTCCAGCTATATACGTCCGCGTGTACGCGGGCGGCTTCGGGGAAAAATTCACGCGGTTAATCTCGTTTCTTTTCCCGCGAGCTCGTCGATACGAACAGCGCGCGCGCGCGCGCGATGCCATTGATCGCCGGGGGAATGCCGTTGTTGGCTCGGGCAGATTTCATCTAGAACAAATGCAGCCGAGAAAGGTCATTGCGCGCCTGCGCTCTCTGCCATCTATTAAATTCCATTCTCTAATTTCTACTCTTTCTTCGAGAGCTTTCTTATATATTATATTTCAGCACAATATTATACGTATAGAGCTTGAATTTTAGAACAATCGCAAACGACGATACAGCGGCGACTACTGATAAAACACTCATCGGCATAGCCCCCGCCAACTTGTTCAGCAAACGACCCTCGAACTTTTCAATAAGGAGCCTCCGCACGCGAAGAAAGCGAGACAGAGCCGTGCAGCCGCTATAAATATACAAATTCGACCAATAATAATCTCGTTGCCGGCTTCGCCGTATCGAGAGAGAGAGAGCCGGGCGAATGCAGGTCGTTGGCTTTACAATGCCCCGGGAGGGGAATAAAAAGGCGAGGCGCGCAATAATAAGGAGTCGACTCTGCAGCAGTGTATATAGAATGCGCGCGGGCCGCACAAGAAGCCGCCGCCGCCTCTACTCGTCGTGTCGTAAAACGAAAAGAGAAGCAAGCATAACACGCGGCCCCCGTTTCGGAGTTTTCACGCCCGCGCGTGTTTTCCTCCGTGTCGCCCCCGCGCGCTTTTTATCGCGAGTTCATTAGCTGCGAGCCAATTCATTGTCGATCTCGGTTTATGGGAACAGTTGCGCCCGCGTCGTGTGCCGCACAGCTGCGAAGTTTCAGGGCTGTTTGCCCGAAGTAGAGGCACTTCGTGAAGCTCGCTTTTGGGAAAAGTATATACTGCATGTGTGACGACGCGCACGCGCTCTATAAGGAAGTGTAAATTTACACTGTAATGGAAATTAACTGGCGTTAAATATTTGCTTACAATTCGAACCACGCATAGCTACTATTTAAATGAAAGCTGATGACGTTTGCTACCTAAATTATAAAACCTTAATTTTAATTAATTTTTCCCTTTGTAAATTAAAACACGCCCAGTGGCCCTCGGGGCACTCTAATAAATTGAAATTCTTCCGCCCACGAAATTATGTCGTTAAAGCTATAGCGCTCATAAATATATTCATTCCTCAAAATCTCCACCCACACGCGTGAAAACAACAACAACAACAACAACAGGACGAAAATGGATGTGTAACGTAGTCCTCGAGAAATTCCTTTGTCCAGAAAAGTGTCTCGCGCATAGAGCGGCAGCCTCGTTAATCTATCTCCACCTACATACATGAAAACAATGGAAAATCCTCGCATTCCGCGTATACATACACAAACGAATGGCCCTTTCTCGCGGCGCGCTTCTTCAAATAAACTTGACTGCTCGCGCGCAGCCTCGCTTCGAAATTAAACCTGCCAATAATCTCGCCCACGCGTTGCTCTCTTACAAGAAAGCCATATCCCCCCGCGGCCGACAACTCACACACGCCTGCGCGTTTATATATATACGCACAGACACAAAGCTCGATTTTGACGCGGAAGCGCGCGCGCACACAGGCGGCAAAACAATGGGTATATCGAGCGTCGAACCGCGCCCGCGGCGGTGTCTGCCTACTTGACACTTATCCGATAGTTGAATTTCCATTCGCGCTCGCGCAGCCGTAAACAAAATAAGCCCGCGGGCATATAGATCTATACACACGTATATATACACACCATCGAGAGGATGAATCGCGCGTATATATACTATACTACTCCCTTTTCTGCAAATGGAGAACACGTGTCGGCGTGAAGCGCGTTTGTGCAGCGCTCGCGACCTGAGAGCAGCTCTCTTCTTTCCTATATACGTGTATATGGGTACTCCCACGCGGAGGCGCGAGTGTGCGTGAAACTGGGACGCGGCACACAAAGATGCGCGCGCCATATCGCCTTCTATATAAACGCGAGCGTTTGGAGCGGCGGGCACGGGCGTCAATCAGCCTTGATCTATGGGGACACACCCCGCGTAGAAAAAATTCTGTGGGCAAACTATGGGAAAAAATTTTGTGGGAAAAACGTGGCTGTAGTCCCCGGAAAATAGTGGGTAAACTCTGGCT
>JAPYZP010008340.1:0-10736 GCA_030522985.1 Torymus sinensis
TCGCGCTCGCCACGGTGCTTTTCGTCGCGACTCTCGCTACTGAAATATTATTTCACACAATAACATCGCGTGAAATAATATTTCGCGCTGCCCGTTACAAAGTATACAACAGACAATTTAGCAAATGTAATATTACTCGATCATTTTTAAATAGAATATGGTTCTCTTATTAAGACTGCGTTTCATAAAATTTCATAAATTATGGAATCCTATAAATCCATAATATCAAGAATTCAATTATTAGTTTCAGTGGAAGCTTAAAATTAAATAATTGAATTCTAGATCTTATTAATTTACTGGATTCCGTAGTATATGAAATTGTATAAAGCGCAGTCTTAATAAGAACACCATATTCTATTTAAAAAATATTACATTTGCTAAATTGTCTGTCGTATACTTTGATTTTAATACTTTTATAGTAATTTACCTTCTATAGACATAATAATAGAGTACTTACCAAATTTAATTTTGAGTAGATATAAAGAATGAGAATAGTGTATGAGCAGTGTAAGCGGTTCCCATTGAAAATTCAGCATTCATGCTTCGACTAAATTCAAGATCTATGACAGGAGATGTATTGAGTTAAGGGGATGTGAAATACCGACATAATTTTCAAAAGAATATAACTCATGAAAATACCAATAGAATCATCCACAAAAAATTCTGAGTGTTTTTCCAAAAAAATGATGAGAATTTATTTTATTTAATTAAAACCGTGCTGTCGGTAAATAGGAATCTGCAATTCACCTACTTTTTAAACGCGGATAACTAACGAAAGCGCTAATAGAATCACTCAAAGAAATTCCTGCATGTAGGGTTTATGTGTACGGAGCGCTTGACAGAACTTTTTTTTCGAATAGACGCTTGAACATTGATTTGAAAAATATTTAAATTCACCGTTTCACATGGCCTGAGCTGTGACCACTCTATAATAAAATAAATCTTTACCGTAGTAGAGGCGCACTCGCTTAGTTGACTTTTTCTCCTCTTCAGGCATTCCAGCATTTTCTGGATCCTGTACGTTTTCGTGGCTGGGGCCAGGTCTCGACTCAATTACTTTCTTTTTCATTAACTGAGCCTTCAATGCTGATACTTTTGAAGATTCAGTAGTGCTTGGATCTGAAATTCACAACAATATTAATTCAATGGTCACAATTATCTACCAGAACTAATAATGGTGTAAGCAAAAGGCACTATTATCAAGTTTCTTTTTATAAACGGGTCCAGGATAAGGACTAAAAGTGTTTTCGATGGAAGAAATAACTACATACCTCACTGTTGTAGTTATTTGTTTAATCGAAATCACTTTTAGTCCTTATCCTGGATCCGTATATGAAAAGAAACTTGATACAGGTTATAGCTGTTAACGGGTGATAATAGCACATAATACAGTAATAATAGTGATAATACAGTAGAATGCCTTGCCTACAGTTAAGTTGAAAAGTCTTGAAATGAAAATGTGCATATTAAAGAATACTATGGACTAAGATTTATATTATATTTCTACATTCCTCAAACATCAATACTGTAAAGTCAGATTTCTATGTAACAAATTTAAGTCGAAAATTAAAAAGTTAATTTTAATAAAATCTCATGTCTAATTATCTAATTAGAAATTTTTAGAAAATTAAATAAAATGAAGATTTGTATCAAAAATTGTAATTGGAGTAAGGTGAGAAGTTAAATTTAATAATAATGTTCGATGAGATGAATGACAGCCAAAATGTTTTAATGATGGAAAAATGATCGGATTGGTCCAGCTGTCAAGGACCTATGCACATTTTCATTTCAAGACTTATCAACTTAACTGTAGGCAAGGTATTCTACTGTATTGCCACCATTACTGTATTATGTACTATTATCACTCGATAACAGCTATAACCTGTGTCAAGTCTCTTTTCATATACGGGTCCAGGATAAGGACTAAAAGTGATTTCGATTGAACAAATAACTACAATAGTGAGGTATGTAGTTATTAGTTCAATCGAAAACGGGTTTAGTCCTTATCCTGGACCCGTTTATAAAAAGAAACTTGATAATAGTGCCTTTTGCTTACACCATTATTAGTTCTGATAGATAATTTTGACCATTGAATTAATATTGTTGACGTAAAGAAGAGAAAAAGTCAGCTAAGCGAATGCGCCTCGCCTACGGTAAAGATTTATTTTATTATAGAGCGGTGAAAGCTCACAAAAGTACATTTCAATATTATATTTTATTCTACTTAACTCAATATATCTCATGTCATAGATCTTGAATTAAGTCAAATCATGAATGCTGAATTTTCAATGGGAACCGCTTACACTGCTCATACTCTATTCTCATTCTTTATATCTACTCAAAATTAAATTTGGTAAGAACTCTATTATTATGTCTATAGAAGGTAAATTACTATAAAAGTGTTAAAATCAAAGTATACGACAGACAATTTAGCAAATGTAATATTACTCGATCATTTTTAAATAGAATATTGATTTCTTATTAAGACTGTGCTTTATACAATTTCATATACTACAGAATCCAGTAAATTAATAAGATCTAGAATTGAATTATTTAATTTTAAGCCTCCACCGAAACTAATAATTGAATTCTTGATATTATTGATCTATAGGATTCCATAATTTATGAAATTTTATGAAACGCAGTCTTAATCAGAAAACCATATGCTATTTAAAAATGATCGAGTAATATTACATTTGCTAAATTGTCTGTCGTATACTTTGATTTTAACACTCTTATACTAATTTAAGACCTTTATAGTAAGTTACTTTTTATACATATTATAATAATAGAGTACTTATCAAATTTAATTTTGAGTAGATATAAAGAATGCGAAAAGAGTATATGAGCAGCGTAAGCGGTTCCCATTAAAAATTCAGCAAAGCAAATATCAATGTTATTGTAAAGCCAAAATTGAAATATTATCTTATATATAGATAAAATGGTTCTAGAAATTATAGAAAAAAAAATTTAATTTGTTTAAAAGGAGCGACGTAGGCTCAGTGGTTAGCATGCTAGTCACGGAAACAACGTCGTTCCAGGGGTCGTGGATTCGATTCCCGGCGAAATCACTCGGATTTCTTTCAAAGTACCAAGACACCGGCTGCTTTAAGGTGGGCGTTTCCCCGGGATTTCCCTTCAGTAGAATCCTGGGTTTTCCCTTGCCTTTCAGGCGCAAACCTCGGTAAATGCGAAGCAGTTGTAGGGAAATATGCAAGGTCGATAATGTACGTATACCTATCCGATGCAGTAGGCAGGACCGCCGGCCTTACCGGCGGGCAGCTGGTTCTGAAATATGGACCTTCTCCGGAGAGGCTTACCCTGGAAGACGGAGCCGATGTCTCCCTCCCTCCGGGGAGCAGAGAGTGTTGGCTTAACCAACACGGTGCGCGACTGAAATATGTCCTCACCGGAAATGTCTTCCAGGAAGGTTAAGACAAAGGTAGGATAATATAAGTGGGAACGGTTGGATAATAAAGAGGGAAAGGTTGGATAATATGTGAGGTTATAGGATTGGGCACTACTTCCACATCAGCTGAGCCAATAGGCTGCGGCGGTAATGAAGAGGGAAACAAAATATATCAATTTCTTTAATCAATTTGCAGATATGTCATTACTTGATGAGGACCTCGCGGAGACAGAGCAGGAGCATCTTCCGAAAAATAATCAGCATGTACTACAGGAAATCTCGAGTCTACTTGACAAATTCGTAATGTATCGTCAGTTTTCAAAAAGGAGGAATTATTGAAGTTAGATGAAAACCAGAGGTTTCTGTTTACAGCCGGTAAGGACAAATTTAAAAAAAAAACTTAAAGTTTATTTAAATTCTTTTTTTTTTTAGAAATTCACACACATTTTATTTTCTAAGGTTAATTCCAAGAGGTACTGCGAAGTCAAGCAGCCCTAAAACAGTCACTTGGAGGGAAAAAATCGAAAACGAATTTAAAATCCAGCTAGGAAGAGGTTTTGAAATTAAAAACGGCACTCCCATTCGATGACGTAAATGCCTTTAAGAAGTTCAACACCGAGCTTTCGAAATATGAAAAATTAACTCACAAACTCGTAGGTTTTAATTATGTAATTCTACTTAGATATTATTTAATGTTAATTGAAGATTATAATTTTTTTTCTGTAATTGTAGAAGCTATTTCTTAAAAGAATTGGAGGCGATGACGGCCACTGAATTATGAGAGCTATTTTATCACAGATCATTACCGACATGTAGCCTTAGAATTTAATTTTAAGGGCCGACGTGAGAAGTCTGCCTTTGAGTCGCTTCGTATTTGGGAAATTTTTGTAGGTACATATCGATTTTTATAGACAATAGGTAAATTTGACCTTCGACAAAGAGGTCCAAGAGGTTCCACAGCCTTCGGGTAGTTGATTTTGACAGGGCTTTGAGAGTCGTTTTCCTGTTATACCTAAAAACAAAACTGAATGTTCGTAATTCCATCTTATTATGCGCCCTTTATCTCGAGATATAGGTCATCGAATTTCTATTACCCTTCATTTTGTTCATAAATTTAATCTTTTTCATTTGTCACACGTAACTCTACAAATACTTATGTTGCAAAAACGAACGAAAAATATTATAAAAGAAAAGGTAAACACTAGTTTCAATTTGAGCTTTGCTTCATTTAAATATATTGATTCCTCAGAGTTATGAGTTATCAAATATAGAATAACAAAATGATTGAAAATCTTCCATTTTCTCAATGATTTTTCAGGGGTTTTTTTTTACTTTTCTTTTAAGCTATGTTCAATGACTCATAACTTTCAGGGGAATGAATACTATTTAACGAACCAAAGTTCATATTAAATCATGTTGGTCTACTTTTATAATCTTGTCATGAGTATTTGCTGGGCATGGTTATGACCAATGAATGAAACTGAATTAATGAAGAAAATGAAGCATATTTTACATTAGATGTCCTGGATCTCGGGAAAAAGAGCCGATGAGATGGAGTAACGAACATTGAGATCCGTTTTTAAAGCTTAGAAATTATTTCATCTTATTTTATAAAATTTGTAAATTGTATTAAAAATGTAAATTGTTTTTCTAAAATATTTGCAGACGTAGCCTGTGAGTACGACCGGTCTTACTCTTTCAGAAAAGCCAAACACACAGCCATGGATTGGTTGAAACAATCTGCAAAACGCGTACTGGATAAGGGAGCTGCGGATAATAAAAGAAAAAATTTGTAAGACAGTTCATACGCGTTAATTTTTAAAATCACGCTGTATAAGATAATTTATTTTTGTACTTACCTTATACCTTGTTTATGTTGTAGACTTGGGGAGAATACGGAAAAGAATCAGGAAAACAACGATGGCAGCAATTAGTTCATCGTATTCTATCTAAAATTTATTTTTAAAGATGTATATCTGTACCTAGCTAATAATGAATGAATCGAGTAGCGAAGTTTTTCTTATTTAATGTTCAAAAAGAAATAAAAGGACTAGTACATTATGATACGAGTGCGCAAAGTAGGTGATTTCCGCACGAGCGGTGTTTCGTTCCGCACGAGCGAGTGTGGGTACACCTACGCAGCTAGTTTCAGAAACGTTTCTGCTACGGACTGTGTTACGTGGGAATCGACTTTAAATTATAATAAAGTTCGCACAAAAAAGAAAATTAGAAAATAAAATGTTTCGACATTTTTGAATTTTATATATGATTTTTGCCACTGTTCAGTTATTGCTTCAACTTTTCAAAGTGTCCACCTTCTGTAGTAAGACAAATAAGCTGGATCTATGCCGGGGGACACCCCGTCTACTGATCTATTTTTAAATAGACCAGCGGCGTTCACCCCTGGCTTCCGCACGCCCCTCCACTGCGTCAGCTGCCGATCTTTCCACCGACATACAGCCAGCTGACTTTGTTTTTATTCAAAGAAACATATAACTCTATCATCTGACTAATTTTCAACCGGGAGGAAATCACTGAAAATATCTTTTTTCATGTTCGTATGAGCAGCTGACGTATAATCCACAACGTTATATGCAGCTGACTTATTTTTTTTTTAATTACAATATAAACTATTATCTCACAAATTTTCAGTCGGGAGTAAATCATTGAAAATATTCTTTTTCTTACGTGGGAAGAAAAAAATCTATCAGTGGGTCCAACCCACCCATGGTGCGCCAGCTGTCGATCATGACGCTTCATTACTCACCTGAATGAAGCATTTCGCGAATTATCAGCCGAGAGGAAATGACTGACAAAAATATTTTGCTGTCTCCCGGGCTACTAGTGTGTGCACGATGGCAGGATACAGACTAGTCCTGGATTCCCTTGTTCCGTCGTTCCGTTCCTTCGCAGAACCTTCAGATTAGCGATGCCAAATGGTGGAGAATTCTCGAATACTTTTTGACGGTTTGTAAGTTGGCAGCAATGTATAAAAGCAACTTCTCGGCTTGAAAAGCGACTGCCAACCTATGGGCTGTGGAAAAGTATTCTCCATCTTTTGGCAGCGCTGCCACCAGGTACACGTGTGTGCACGTCACACCTGGTGTTCGCGTTCCTGGATCACCCTGGCTCTGACGACGTGTGTGCACGACGCCAGCGACAGAAGTAAGTGCGGAGCAGATCAAGTTGTCTATGTAACGTACGTAGTCTATGGCATCGGAGATCAAGTACTAACCTGTGTGTTCACAGTACTAGTGAGGCTTTAGGTACAGGAATCGGATAGGTAGAACGGTTGGCGACGGTCTGTCTCAAGTCGTGCCCGCCTCGCCTTTTATACGTTGGAAGTTCGCGCGCTAGTGCCACCGCAGCGTAAGCGCACATGTCCCGATGTGGCGCATGCTCGTATGAGGTAGCTGTGCGCGCATGTCTCGGAGTCGGCGTGCGCATACTTTCAAGGTGGGTTTTCCTGTGGACAAGTTGAGCGCCCGCGTGCAAGTACAGACTAGGAGGAGGTTTATGCGCGAATCTAACTTAACCTGCGGAGATTAATGATCTGGGAGTTAGATTAGTAACGAGGTATCGCAGCTTCGTAACAGTCTTTTCAACCTAAGTGTTTGAGAATGCCATAATTTTATAAGTGAGTAACATGCTGTGGGCGTTAGATGCGAACAACATTGGTTAAATTAAAATATAAAATATATTATAAAGCTGTCTTTAACTTAATTACTATTACATAGCTCATTGCGTTGTTGTCATAATATTACTTAATTTGTATAAAAGTGTTGTGAAAGATTGAGATGAAAAGTGTTTAAATTTTACAATTAGTGGTTGAGTGTATCTGTTACATAATTGTTTGAGTGTATGAGTTTTTCTGTGTGTGTGTGTGTGAATGAGTATATGAGTTTTACAACTGAGAAATGCTGGTTGCATCTGATGTTGCTGCTTATGAGAAAACACAGAATTAAATATTATTGATTCAATTCTATTGCTGATTGAGTTGCACAATTAAATGTTATTGATTTAATTGTGTGTGAGAGGATCCACCGATGTCATGGTTTGAGTATGGGTATGTTGTGTGACGTGATGTGTGAGAGGATCCACCGATGTCATGGTTTGAGTATGGGTATGTTGTGTGACGTGAGGTTACCTCGTGCACGTGCACTGCTGATAAACCGCTGCAGCGATAATATGCCTTGGATGAGATGATACCTGTTGCAGAGTGTTGCCAATACAAGAGTGGGTCCGATGAATATAATTGAGGTGAGAGAATAGCCGAAGAGGTTGAGTGCGAGGATGAGTAGCAGCCGATGAGAGAAGCCAGATGAGATGAGCGTGAGGATTCGAAGCAGCCGATGAGAAAAGCCAGATGAGAAGCACAGTTGAGAGAGCCAGTTGAGTGTTATGTCGTGGTAGTTGAGAGGTACCGCGGCCGCTTCGTGGCCAACTAGCTGGAGCGAGTCGGTGAGAAATTCCATGTGTTGAGATGCCGGGCGAGCTGCAGTGCTACCCTAGGAGATGCCGTGTGAGAAGTTTCATTAGAGACACTGCCGCATATCAAAGCTGCCGTGTGAGCCGATGCCGCTTAGAAGCCCATGACGAGAGAATGATAGCGACAACACTTCGGAATCTCCGACGTGAGAATTGCCGAATGATAAGTACACGCGCATATAGCAGTGTGCGGCCTCGTGGCGATCACGCCGCACGTACTTACAATGAGTGAGAGCCGTATGTGATGTACAGCGGCCTCGTGGCGAGCCTGCTACTTGTACTCAGAGCGAGTGAGAGCGAGCACATCCGTCGTCTTCCTTGATAAACTGTCACCGAGGCGTGAGTCATATCACTGTCTCTCCCACTTGCGTGTGCAAGAGTGAGAGAGACAGCATAAGTTTAGCCATACTCGGCTAGTCAGCATGGCGTATCAGCTGTTCCGCCGTGAGCAGTTCGTGAGTGCTGCCGCGTCGTGGCAGTGCTGTGAGTAGGACCGCGAGGGGCGTGGGCGCGCGAGATTTAAATTACCTTAATCTCTCAACACTACCATAGTCGAATTTTACCAGTGAACGCACTCGTGTTTGCATTAAAAATCCTGAATAATTGAGGGTTTATACTGTACATTTTCTAATGCCTTGAGGAGAAGCGATTGTCACTATAGGACTCTTCGCTTAGCTGGAATTATCATTGGTGTAAGAAAAATCTTATGCCTTTAATCATTGTCGATAGTCGCATGCTTTTGCTCACGAGTACATGTGTGTGAACATTGTCCTATCGACGTATAACATACCTACAATTACCTTCATAATGCTCCTTAAATACTGAGGGCTCCTGCGTAAGCAGGGAACTTGACATAAGGATTTCTTTAAATCGATTATTTTACGATTCCAGAAAGTCCACAGTTTTGCTTGACCATAAATTTTGAGATATGCTTGGACACACTGTTGCCGCTTGTAAAGAGTAAAGAGCCTTACGTTTAAGATTAGTTATTCATCTTATTTTAAATTTTGAATAATCTAAAGGATTTATCTTTTTTCACGCACGGAATATATGTATTCTCACCAATAATATAGGAAAATCTCTTCAGATGATACCTATTTGTTATCTATTCTTAACATGATCTTTTACTCCGCGTACAACTTAAAGTTTAATTAACCCAACCTACGGCTTAATTAGTTGAACCTACGGCTTCATTAACCCGACCTAAGGCTAATTAACCCAACCTACGGCTTAATTAACCCAACCTAATGGAGTATTGTCAAGGATAATGATTTTTAGCCAGTGTTCGGCTATCTATGGCTTGTGTTCTATTCCCTTGCTTCAATTTTGATTGATAGTCTTATTTAGTATGCAAAATGGACTAACGCAGTGTTGTTGGCTCTTATTTAATAATGCTGGCTGATAATTTTATTTATGAAGTATTTAAGGCATTTTTATATGGCAAATCTCATCTGTTCAATTATACAATTAAATGATAATATTTTTAATCATTTTCATACGCTTTTAAATGCTTCTAATTTCCTGAAAAATTAAATACTTGCCTTCGGAGCGCTCCCGCGCTCCTTGATATTTTTTAACGAATAAAGGCTTAAATTGTAGAATTTCATATGTACTTTTATAATCTTCTTTGCTCGTGTTTGTATCTTCAATATTTTCAAATGGAAGAGACATCATTTTTTATCGAAATAAAGAATATTTGAGATCAGATTGTCCATATTTCAAGAAAAACAGCCCATTGGACGAAATTGTGAGCACGAGGCTTCATTTTTAGGTACTGGAAATCGGCTCTTAAATGTCTGCTAAAATCCGTTTTCCGCAGGTTGTATCTCTCCCTATCTGAGAATTTTGACTGTCGGTTATTTCAACTTCAAGTTGTAACATAGTTGAATTATGTAAAAATAGTAATAAGTCCGTTGAATACTGTCGTCTTGTTTGGTCTATATTTGGTTTTCCTTAGCTTCTCGACTATACTGTTCGATATCTCGTATTATCTTACCCGCTACACTAGTACTTAAGTGGTTGCTTTCTTCCACTTACGGTGTCTCGACCCATGGTGTATATGCGGCTACTAAACCGTCGTAGGTTACTTCTACCTGCGCTAGCTCTTCGCTCCTCCTGTTTAGTGTATATAGCTGCTTGTAAAGTGCTAAATGACTCAGCCTTCTCATCGAGTCGGTAATATTTTTAATTATTTCTACATATAATTCAGTAGTGACAAATACTACTCGGGCATTTACCGATCTTAATATTTTCCAGCCTTGTTTAATAAAAACGCCGGTCGCGTGTTTTATCGATATAGAGAGAGTCGTGTGCACCGGCTGCTCCTTCTAAAGTAAGTTTTTATCCTCTTCTCTCGCGTGTTAATGTAAAGGCTTGCACGGATATCGCCCCGTGCAAGCTTTCTGTATTGTGTACGTGCGGGCAAGTGTCAGCCCGCCGTACTTAACAAGTGCGCGCGAAATAGCAGCTTCGCCGCGCGCGTCGTATCGTTCGCGCGTTTAAGTATTCCGTTCACGCGCGAATTAACTCTGTAATTATATTTGAGTTTTGCTTGATTTGGTGACCAATTTTAATACATTGTTAAATAATCATTACTCGACGCGTTGTTATTTCGTACAATCCGTCCTTCTCCCAGATACCGCCGCCTCCGCGGGAAAACGCCTCCGTCGGTCGTTTTCATATCTGAGGATAGCGGCCGCGCGCTTTACTCTTCGAGCGCGCGCTTTTCACTCAGCAATCCAATAAGTTGGAAAGCGAAGTTCGCGACCGAACTTTGCGTTGTTTTCGGGATTTCAGGTGCTGATCCCCGGGCTAGTCATTTTAGTCTGACACCCGCGGC
>JAPYZP010008345.1:0-13060 GCA_030522985.1 Torymus sinensis
GCCGTATTGGCTACATACCCTAACGGTCTACTTACCCAGCTTTTTTATTAGCTCATAGCAAGACTAATCTCATTTTTAAGTGACCGGGATTCTTTTTTTCTAGCAGGAGACAGATTTTATCTTGATGTATATCTGTACATTTTTATCGATTTTGACATGAAAGAAAAGTAAATAACTTTTTTGGATTAATTTGATCGAATTAACTAAATATGATGAAGCATAATACAGTCGCTCTTTTTACAGTTTTGTTTTGTGTGAAGTCAATATAACTCCTAGGGTGTTGTCAATTTTTTTTTCGTACAAGATAATATACTAATATTTTGACGTTCCTCCTGCAGTTCTTTTAAACATGCTTGCAGAGGCATACAAAAAATGTTCCGCTTAATGGCCGAATTACCTTGAGTTACAGCTTATTAAAAACAAAAACAAAAAGGCCAGGCTACCCGCATTCGGAAAAACTCGCGCGGATGGAAATAAAATTTCTTTCAATCTCTCAACCCGCAACGTGTGCGAGGCATTTACGTCGATGCGCAAAATCGCATCTGTAAATTAATTAACTTTCAAACCAACCGCGCCGCACCTCGCCGCCGAATATCTATATATGAAAAAGCTGCACCTCTGCTACTCCCGCAAAAAATAATTCAATACACCCACGCTTCCTCTTTCTCTCTCCACTATATATATATATATACATATGCGCGTCGCGCATCCGCGCTCAAAAGCTTCCTCCGGCTCGGCGCTTTCGTTTTGTCTTACATTTCGCTCTCGAAAATAATAAAAAAAGCGTCGTCGCTGCTGCGGAGCTCGCATATATGCGCGCGAGAGGTCGAGTGTGCAAAAGCTTTCGGTGCTGTGCACTTTTCCTCTTTTTTTTTTCTCTCTCTCTCTCTCTCTCTCTCTCTCTCTCGCTCTCTCTTTCTCATCGCGCTATAGCGAAGCGAGCAGCAGCAGCTCGAGAGCTTTTTTCTGCATCGCGCCTTTCCCGCTCGCGCTATATAATGTAACATCGTTCCGCGTCACCTCCATATACGCGCTTTAGCGCTGCGAGCGCGCATTTTCACGCGACGGCTTTGTTTAATATGCAGAGAGAGAGGAGGGAGCTTTTTTCTTCTCGCGTTTCGCTAGTGCGCCGCCGCCGCGGCTTTCGCTTGGACTTGGAAATTAGGTACGCACGCGTGTGTGTGCTGGCGGTGAAGAGGATGAGAGAGAGAGCGAATATGTGCGCGAGGGGATGAAATGTAGAAAATCTGCGTCCTTTGTACGCGAGCGCGGGGATTATTATTTTTTTTCTTTCGAGCGCAAGCCGCGGTCGCCTATGCGTTGGTTTATTAAGGTATTTTGAAAATACGTCGGAGGGAGACGTTGCAACATTTTGTCACGTGTTACGGAGAATTTTTAGCTTAGATAATTAAAATAATGGGATGAAATGATTACCTCGCGTTATGGTGTAGGCGCATTGGCGTGATTTAAATGTATATGGACGGACGCATTATAGTTTTTAGAATTCAGAAAATATATAAGTATTGCATAACTATACTTTTGAAAGCATGTAGCTAATATTTCATATAAAAAACTTATGGATTACGTATTATACATTTACTTATTATTAAAAGACTTTTTACGGACTTATCACGGGCATTATAATTTTCAGTACAACTTTTAGTACCTCTGAACAGAATGATTTTACTTTATTACAGCCATAAAAAAAAACCTCAACGTACAATTATGAAATTTCAGTATTTCCGTCGTCCACCGCTTCTGCGCTCTTTAATACGCAAATTAACAGTTAATGGATTCATCGTAACAAAAAAAAAACCGAGGAAAAATGTCCATTGACTCAAAATATGCGCGGAATCGGTTGAATAAATGATCGTTTACCAATGTAAAACGAGGAAAACCGTGAAACGAATTCCAGCGGAACAACGTTCCCCTCCTCCCTCCGCCGACAGTTTGGCAACAAAACAAACCACATTTTTCGAAATTCTCCGCTCCGAATAGCCCGACACATCGCCCGCGGCGCGTACACACACAGAGGCTAAAAACCTCTGATACTTCGCGTCGGGCATCACGAATCGCGCGCGCACAAAGGGAAATTAAAGAACGACGATTTACCGAATAATGAATCGCAAACAATGGCCGCGGCCATATCAATCGTGCGTGCGAGGGTCGGCAAATCGTTTTGAAAATCGCTGATTTGCACTAATGAAAGTCGCGCCGATAATAGCGTCCACGTCCGCGCAGGCAGCGGATTGTATACACACACTCACAGCCGCTGTCGCCCACCCCCCTGAAAAAACAAACCGTATATACAAGCGAGCGGACAAAGCGCGACATACGGGAATCGCGAGTCGAAAACAATGGTGAAAAAGCGCGTAGGTGGACACACGTGTACATAGGGCTGAGAGAGAGAGAGAGAGAGGGAGAGATCGATCAGCCGAGGACGAGAGTTAAAATGATTTGCAAGCTGGGCGCGCTGCGTCTGATTAATTTTTCGCGCTCTCGCGCCGCGTTCTTTTATCATTTCCGGTGCGCGGGATTCATTCGAAAATCGCGCGAGTCGAGAGGAGTCAATGGCACGGGGAGGTGAAAGGTCGGGGGTAGGGAGGGAGCCCGATGATATAATAATTCAATTCGCGTCGAGGTGAGCTATAGATTTCGACGGAGGGGATTCGGTATTTCATGATATCGGATTCCCAGACTACGCGTTTTTATGAGGAGAGAGAGAGAGAAAGAGAGAGCGAAAAATGTGCATAGAGAGATGTTTGAGGGAGGAATTCGATATTGCGGATACTAAAATTTTGGGTGCACGGGGTGTATATATACGGTTCTGATGAAATTTCATATACGATAATAGATTTGGGTATGCGAATATATGTTGTTCTGATATTTTTTTTTTTACAATACACTTATGAAATATTCTGATATTGTTGAAAGTAAAAGATATATATTTGCATCGCCATTTAATCAGAATAATAAATGTAATAGGTACTATACATATATTTGATAATCGTGTAATAGGTTTACTAATTATATATTGGTATCTATACACAAAATGTCGAATTCTTATAAGTTTTGTACAAACACTTACAACAACACCGGGACAATAGAAAATTTTAGTTTTCTTCGCAACCGGAAATATTACACTTTAATTACCGTAAATTATAGCCGATTAGATGTATATATGCGTGTTTACGACCACCTATTAAGCTTTCCAACTCATAACCTATGGTACGACGCGTTCTTGATGCGTAATAGTTATAGTTCCTCAAGACATTTTCTCCTTTACCTTCATAGGTGATGAAACGCGATAAAGAGATATAATTATACATTTACACGTGTCGACTTCTACACATTCAACAATTCAACAGATAATTCTATAATTAAAAAGTCGTCTATTTTAAACTTGATAAGCAAACCATATCTATGTACCTAATACGTCAAAAACTAAACTACGAAAGAAGTTGATTCGCTTGTAACCTTGTATTCGTTACAATAGCCCAACAATTCGAACTATTCGTTTCTATATCATTCAACCAAACCTGCACGCAATAGCAAAAAAAAAAAAACAGTCCGACTGATTCGTGCCTGAAAAAACAACCAATCCCAAACCCTCGACTAGTTTCTAAACTGCTTGTATATATATACCTCATCCCTGCCATTCCGTTTTCCGTTATCCACTCTTGCCGAACGCATTAATTAGAACGCAATCAAACCCGCGCCCACACATACGAATCCTCGCGATTTTATCCCGCGCGCTCGTATGTCCATCCGCACCCAAAAAAAAAGAAAAACTACAACGCGCCGCCGCCACTGCTGCTGCTGCTGCTGCGAAAAAAACTCCATTCCAGTCGCGTGCGCGCGCCGAGCGTTAAATGCAAACGCGGCGCTCTGCGCGCGTGCGAATGTTTGTAATACCTGCGTACACTCTCGAGCGCGACAGAATCGAAATGCCTTTGTGTCGGATATCGAACGCTGCAGCAGCAGCGGCAGCGGCAGGGATTGATGGCCGGGGCCAATTGGCAGGCGGTAGCGCGCGCGGTGCGGCCACTTGGCAAGAATAATGCAATTAACCAATAAACACGTTTTCGAACTAGCGGACGGCTCTGTGCTGTAGTGCGCGCGCCAGAGAGAGGGAGAGGAGCGCGGGGATTCGAGAGGGTGGGTGGAGTGCGTGGGCGGCGAGAACGATCATCAAGGTCATTCCGGAGCCGGCTATAGCGCGCGCGTCGGCCTTTCATTCACGCGTATGTACAGGTAGAGGGTGAGAATTTTGTTTTTGTTTTTTAGAGCGGAAGTGTTTATTGTTTTAGGCGAGGACGCGATGTGTGCGTGATGTGTGTGAAGTGGCGGTAATTGTTGTCGAACGCGCGCGGATGTATAGATTGACTTTCTTTTTTGTTCGGGATGCGATGTGCGTTAAACAAGTGAAAGTTTTTGTTTATGCAGAGAGTGTGGTGATCGATATAAAGGAATTTATTTCTTTTTCTCGTTTAAATTTAGAATTTTCTTGTACGCTTGTTTGGTATCCGGATATGGAATGATAACTTGATCTACAATTAGCAGATATGGCATTATTTGATTGAGATAATTATTTAAGTACGTGCTATCGGCAATCTTCTTATGCGTTAAATAAAAATTTATTTCATTTGATAAAATATATTAACGTCAACTCAGATATTGTTTACATGGAAGATGATTTTCTTATAGATGCCGCTGTACAGAAGAGTGGCTCAGTCACATATCGTTTGTTCCAGCAATTCTCAAGAGGTTGTAACATTAGAAAAGACATCATCAAACAAATTATTTCTGGAAATTCCCCACATTAATTAATCAAGATCTCGTTCGTATTCCCTCCTACATGCGTGATAATCTTTGGGTATTATATACAGACTTCCCGTCACACCAAAGATTTCTTATCTTAATCCAGCCTAAATTATCTATTTCTCCGACATTCGGCCAAGAAAAGCTTGAGATACGGTACAAGACAGTGGCTGATTAGATATTATCAAACAAATTCCTACTCATAATAAACATACCTATATAAGAAATAAAAAAACATTCCAAAGACTAAAACCGAACACACTCAAATATATAACCACTTAAGATCCCAACCTTCAAAATACTATATATTGGACCAGCCCTCCAACTGTCGGCAACTATTCATCAAACCGATACACGATTTCATTATACGATTCCCAAAGTAATTTCACAGTAATAACCTACCCCCGTCACAAATCAACCGCAATTTATTCCTCCGCGCAGAAATTTCACAATCACACCCTTTCCTCCTCCTCCCTCTTCTCGCCGTCGTTCTCGTATCATAAGTTAATTATCGCCGATAAAAAGCACTCGAAATCCGGCGTTATCACAAACCACCGCTGCACGCTCGCTCGCTCGCTCGCAGCAGCAGCAGCAGCAGCCCCGGCGAAATTGATTACATTATAAATCAAGTATACGCGCGAGCGCGAGAGCCCGGCAACACACACGCGAAATGCACTCTCTCGATTATAAACGCGCGAGAGTGGTATATATAGTGTCAGTGCGGCACGCCGGGCGCGCAAGCGCGAGAGCGGCCAATTCAATAGCCCGCGCGCGCGATTAGCGATAAGGGCGCATTGATAACGGGAACGGAGAGCAATTTATCGGAGAAAGAGTATATGTAGGTTTATCGCATTGGGAACCCGTTGGTTATCTGTGCAGCGGTATATATATGTATAGGCGTATACGTAATGAGTAGCGATGATGATTGTCGATTGCGAGAGAGGTAAAGTTGCGTCGCGCGACCGCGGGACGAGTTTGTTCGCGACTATATATCCGTCGAGTATAACGAGTAAGTGTGCGCGTATGGTGAGAGTGAGGTTTTAGAGAGAGATAAGTTTTATGTAAGAGTCTTTTCGCGTTCGTTAAGATTGTGCAAAAGGCCTGCGGGGAGATAAGAGCTCGCTCGCTGCGTGCGTTTCGGTGTATTATCGTTTCGAAATTGTATATAGTTGTGCCGTTCGGTTGTGACTGCAGCGCGCACGTGGACTGGTAATGAGGCGTTGACCTTAGGCGCGACGAGTTTAGCGCTATTTACTTCTACCCCCGCCCCCCCCCCCCATCAATTACACGTACATGGACGTAAATGAACAGTGAAATTTGTTCGAAAATAAAAACCAATCATATATCAGCAAATCCATACTTACAGGGTTGGTTCAAAAAATTAAAAAAAAAATTTGAAGGCCCTCCTTCACGACAAGAAAAATCTCGTGAACATTAGAAAACCGGTTTGTGACACCGTTTTAGAAAAAAATCCATTTTTCTTATGAGAATTTAACATAGGAAAAATGGACGAACAGTAGTCACTGATGATTAACCAATAGCAAGCTTTTAAAAGTGCCAACAAATATTGCACAAGAAAGCGATTAAAGTAGATAAATAGAGCTTTAATTTAAGCTAAAGATCGTTAAAATCGGTCGGTTCTGTGCAAAGTTACATGAATTTGAAAATCGCGAAAAATAACAAAAAAAATGATAAAAATCTTAAGAATAACGTAAATTTGCAAAATATCGCTTATTTTTGTAATTTTTCCCATAAGAAAAATGGATGTGCGGTGAAAACGGTGTCACAAGACCATTTTCTAATGTTCACGAGATTTTTCATACAAAATGAGAAAAAACTTGCCACGAAGGTGTCGCTTCAATTTTTTTTTTAAATTTTTGTAACTCTCTAAGTGTGGACAAATTGTGGATTTCCTCATATACAATTTATCGAGCTTTATAAATTCTATCTAATTAAATTTAATCAACTTAAAAAATAATAATCCTTCAACAACTAACCACGTCGGCGATCAAAAAACACTTGCACGCCCGCAATCATACTGGTGCGGCGCGTGAACACACACACACACATATATATATATACTACCACCGCAGTAGTGCGAAACCGATAGCTCTTAATTTCCATCAAAACTGAAAATTCGCCGCAGCCGAGATTAAAGGGTTAACGCACGCCAGGAGCGGGAGAACACGAGCAACCGGCTGGCGCGGTCGCGGCCCGTTTATCTCGCCATGCCTGCTATGGCCGGCGCGCGAGTCATAAATTTTCTTCGCAGTATATATACCCTGCCCGCTCTACATATTACACGAGTAATACAGATAAGTATGCGTAAGCGGCGAGCGCGTGCGCGCATAAATTTCGACGACGGGGAGGGGAAGGAGGAAACAAAAAAAAATAGCGCCGGCCGGAAGCGAGGGAATCGATTCGCTCGGCGCTTTTTAGTGCGTTTCGCGAGAATCAATAAGAGCCGGTCCGTTATCGGGTAATTGCGGGCTTTCCGGGGATAAACGCCGGGAACGCGGCGCAGTTCGCGTCTTGTTTGTAAAGTCAGATGAAGCGGTTCGACGGGGGGGGGAAAGGGTTTCTGGATGGATGATGGCTTTTTTTTATTGAATAAGGATGCAGTGGTGCGGGTAACGGTGGGAGGAGCAAAATTTCTATGAATATGAGTTTGAGGATGATGTGGAAGTTTATTATACTTACATGTAGATGAATTTTGGCTGGAAATGTGAATTGACTGCGTTTGGGAAAGATATAACTCAGTCGTCTGCATATTTGGCATTTAATATATTATTGTTGATATGACAATATAGATATAAATTATATATCAATTATGTTAACGTGTTATTATCGAACGAGTTTAAAGCAATTTGACTACATGCAATGTTGGTCGTGGGAACAATTTATTTTTTTATATAATGATAATATATATGCCCGAACGATAATAAAGTTTGATATCGATAAATGCTATACAAGTTCATTACATGCAAATTTACAAATTTTCACGTCGAATTCTCGCACATTTATTTGTATAATGTATATGCAGATTGTAAAACGTGACCATAAACGTTGAAGTCGATTGTAATATTTAAAAAATACTTCGAACGTGCTCAGTTTGAGGACGATATTGTAAAAACTTGCGTTTCAATTATTGTTTATTTTTTAAAATATTTATATAACTCTTTCGTTATCTTAAGATGAAGGAAGTTTTGCAAGGTAACGTTAATTTTACCTAACTGAAACAGAACGTTATCAGCGTTTTCAATATTCCTCGTTGTCCGCGTAAATGAATACATACACTGAGAAAAAAAGTTTAGTAAAAATTATTAAGAGAAATTAGCATACTATCTCGTAAAGCCACCATAGACTGAAAACCCCAAAAAATTACCATATACTTTATAAGAAATTTTACTAGAAATATAGGAAAATTAGCTATAGTTTATTGTAAAAAAGTATGATTATTTTTTGAGTCTATACAGTCTGTGGTAGCTTTACGAGACAGTACAGTAATTTTCTCAAAACTTTTCTCTCAGTGTAGATAACGTTAATGAAAACGTATAAATAGTCGTAAAATATATTCATTTAGTTTTCCAAATTAAAATTTGCGAAACGAAATCTTTACACTCGCTTTACTCACACAGACACACACACACACATACGCAACGCATTTTTAAATTAAATATAAATGTATAACCACGTATACACATATCCTTGTGTAAAAACAAAAATTCTCCAATACTTATTTCACGCGTACTTTCCGGAATCACATTTTCCCAGGGACTTTTGCAGTCGCACGCGCGCGCGCATTTCTCCGCATTTTACTTCGGCGCACTTGCACACGAAGCTCCCTCGTCGTCGTCGTCGACACTCGTTCTATAACTATATCTACCCATAAGAAATATACACACGTATAGCAGTTCGGAAAGGAAATCGCATAAATCGCCGCGCGAGTCTTTCGCGCATTCGCCGCGCGTGGGTTAGAACCGTCTACATTATATATATATATATATCTATACCGCGTGTATTATTATACCGTACGGCTATATCTCGGCGCTCATCTGGTATATAATACAATGGTTTTATAATGCTCTCCCTCTTTTCCTCCCTTCTTCTTGGTAACTTTCGGAGCGAGCGTATTGAGACCTGAATATATTTCATACGCTATCGAGTATCTCGAGAATGAGAGAGAGAGAGAGAAAGAGAGATCGACGAGAGCATCGAAATGCATTATACATATTTTCGAACTTTATCCGGGCACCCGTTCTTGTTTTTTTTCTCTCTCTCCTTTCGTACTCTTTCTCTCTCATCCCTTTCGTTTCGTTGCGAGAAAGAGAAGGAGATACTACAGTTTCGCCTATCGCAGCCTGAAATCTATATATCGGCGAGGAATTAAATTTTGAGTCTTAGGTATATATATATAGTAGTCGAGGGTTCCGAGAAGTTTGTTTTGTATATGGATCGGTGGTAGTATTTATTTTTTAATCTGCGGCAGAAAGTTTTTTTTTTAAATATAAGTTACTTGAAAGCGTTTGTATTGTAAATAACTCAAAAGGATGCATAAAAATTGAAATTTATTTTTCAGTTTTTGAATACGCTTCTGTGCTGTCGCGTTTATCAAAAGATTCGAAAGAAAGTTATTCATAACAGTATATACAAATAATTTTTATTTGTGTACAATCATTTGACATATCTTAAAAATATCCTCTTGGCTCTGCTGTATCAAAAGTTCGCGAATAAATAAAACTATTGAATTTTATGACAATATTACGCCCGAAAGTTCCCTCTCTCAAGAAAAAAAAACTAGTTGTCATACTGGACACATTCGTATATATAATACAGTTAAGTTTATACCAGTGATATTTTATTTTTAACAAAAACCGATTATACTGAGAACATGAATTTTTGCCACGGAGAATTGATCTTAAGCTTTGCCCGGGTATAAATACGTCTTAATACCGCTCGCATTGGTCTGAAATGTGACAGGGGTTGGCTTCGGTCACAGCTGAGCGCAACGAGCATTAAGTGGGTCAATAAAGACACTTGATGCCTGTCAGATTAAGGCCTGTAATACGGGCTTCGAAATTCCGCGCCGAAAACAAAACCATTAGCGCCTTTCCTCGAACCTCTCCGGGGGTATTTCCGATTTAACGGTCGTCGAATTCCAGTCTTGCCACTCATAATTAACGCGCTAGCGAGAAACACGTTCGCTTTATTACACCTCAAAACGAGTTCCGGCTTTCCTAATTGATTATCTATAAACATGATATTCACGCGCGCGCGCGCGTTTTAATAAGCCGTTTTTCCTCGGCACGATAGTCGTGTGCACGAGAGAGAGAGAGAGAAAAGAAGAACGGCTGTAAATTTTTGTCGGCAATTACGCAGATACTCAACTCGAGGAAATATTAGAGGATATTTTGTTAAGTTTATTTGAAGAATATTACCGCGCGCGCGGAGAAAGTTTTTAAAATATTCAAGCTTTATATACGCGCGGCGCAATGTTCCGGCAATAAATGTGTATTATTACAAGACAATGAACTTTCGCGAGTAAAATGCCGACGTTTATACATGTTTCTCGTAAAAAAAAAGTTATACTTTTACGCGGAGAAAACTGCCCGGCGAAAATGTTCTCCAGTAATGAGGAGATAAACTTGCGCTGCACAATAACACTGCCTTAAATTCCCTCTATAACTATATGTACATTATAAACTTTACTAAAGTAGCTTTTACATTTTTTTACATTAAAAACAATTTTTTTCTGTTAGTCTCTTTTACAGAATAAACCATAATTAAATTTGGCCCCCATTCTATGCTCTCAACACAACATCCACTATAATACCATAGTATCTCGCTTTCGAACGAACCGGGAAAATTCCAATCGCCATCATACGTACCAACCAAATCGATCCCCAATCACCCATACCATCCGTCACCCCCACAGCCATCTTAAAATTCAATTTCCGCATATATATCTTTCTTACCGCGCGATAGAGCGAGATCTCGGCATCGGCGCGATGTAACGGTATATATACACTATACATGTGCGCGCGGCGCGTGCATTATGTATACGGCGCGCACCTGAATGCGGCGAGCAAGAGAGGGAGTTTAATCGCGTATACCGGTGTCTATAATCCTCGTGCGCGTGTGTGCAGCTGTTTCGCGCGCGCGCGCGGAAGGAAGGGACGTATATATGCGTGTACCATGATAATTCATGCGCGCCGAGTCATCGTTGCGTTCGGAGTTTGCGTGTATTATATGCGTGTATAGGTGCTATTCGTGTACGCGGGTTTCTGCGATTGTTTTTAAAGCTGGCTGCGTTAATCTACTTGCGGGTGTAATTGTTGCGGTGAGGATTCATCGGTTATGTAGTGACAAATATATTTATTTAAGACCAGAAAATGACATGGTAATAGGTAAAAACATTTAACTGAGCGTAGAACTGCGGTATATACATTACAAACTAACTTACGTACTAACTTGTATACTAAAATTCACATAATTGCTTTATTAAACTTTCGAAACTTAACAGATAAATTAGTTGCGTAGTGTATGCAATTGTAGCAATGGATAAAATTCATAATTTTGTTATCATCTATAGAGATTATTGCCAATTGCCGAGTAACATAAATCATCTGTATTTGGATACCCAAGTTTTAAGTTTTCTTTTGATTGTATGGTTGCTCTATTTGTTATGAATTATTTAAGGCAACTTTAGTGTTCTGTCAACGCGACGAATACATAATATATATTTTAGAATGCACTTAGTTATTGCGGTTGTTTTAATATAATTTTTAAATCGTATTTTATAAGCGGCCTCTTTATCACGTTCATACTTAAACTCCATCATATTCATAAAATATTATCATTATTCGACTCTACATAATTAAAACTTGAGCCAAACCCCACGAATAATAACAATTCTCCCACCGTTTCAACTCTTTCAAACTCATCACCTCGCGCGCGCACACAGACACACACCAGCGCTCAATTATTCCGCACTGAAAAACGATCCTCGATCGGGCCCCCCTATCGCCACCTCGCATCGTTACAACACAATTTTCGGTACACAATGGCCCTCCAATCTCTCTCCCATCGTCACTCCCCTCCCGGAAAAAAATGCGCACACACCACGCGCGAGAAAACAAGCTGCGCGCACGCATTCACCGGGGAGCATAGCAGCACATAACGAATAAATATATAAAAGCCGCGCGCTCGCCGAGAGATATCGTCGCTTATGTGCGCTGTATATATATATATATATGTATGTATAGGTATCGGCCGGCCCGATCTCTACTAGCGCGCACAGCGCTCGTAAAGTCCATTATTTCATCGCTGGTTTTTCACGGCCAAGCAGCGGCGGCGCTTCCTCTATCTCCGGGTCTCTCCCTCTCTCTCTCTTTCTCTCCCTTTCGTGTGTGTACGGGATAGTCTTTCTTTCTTTCTTTCTCTTATGTGTACACTCGCGCGAGTGTCTTTTATATATATATGGGACGGTCGATGCAGGCCGAGATGTGAGGGACCGTGTAAGAGAGATAGAGAGTATGGTATATAGTAGGTCGATCTCGTTTAACGAAAAATGGAGTGCGAGGGAGAGAAGGTATGTGTATGATGGGGGTACTTTAGGGGGGTGGAGTGGTTCAATTTTGTAGCGGTTTTGTTGTGGGTTTGTGGTTATGAACACTATTTTTCACTATCATTTAGTACTATATCATCAATTAGATACATTTTTTAAGCAAAAAAATTCAAATCTTTTTATTCTACTTTAATTATTTAGTAGTTCTATAAATACTTGAGTTTCAAAATTCAAATCTAGCATATTTTCAATCCAAAAAATTCAAATATTCGCGCTTTTTCTCAAATAACCAATCACGTCGTCGAGGTTTTAAACGAGCCACCATACTTCCAGGCATTATTTTTTTAAGACGTGGATTAGTGGGAATAGGGTAGTGTGGCGAGTTGTTAAAGAATAGTATAAGTACGAAGAATTTTAATTATTTTCCAGGTACAACACTGAAGAGAATTATGATAGCGATGTGAAAACTTTTCTGCTAGCATTATAGCGCAACCTCTCGGTGTAATAAGCACGCACTCGCGTGGCTGACGTACGTTAGCATTGAATTTTAAAAATGGAAAAAGAAAAGTTTCTCCTACACTCAGAAAAACGATCCTCTTGTGTCAAGAGGATTTTCCTCCCCGAAAAGTTGTACTGCAGTGAAGAGGTATTCCTCCTGCTTAGAGAAGATGC
>JAPYZP010008351.1:0-11560 GCA_030522985.1 Torymus sinensis
GCATCAAATGAAAAAAAAAAACAATGTAGTAAAAATATTACGTCTAAAATAAATATCGTTACGTAAAATATGTATCATCTAAAAAAGTAATTGCAATACGTGACATATTTCATTATTCAACCAACTTACAATTTTTAAAGATAATTTTTTACATATAATTTTTCTTATTTGAAACCTCAATCCACACAAACATATACCGAACTGAAAATTGCCCCTTCTTCGAATCAGACTTGAAACAGACTCATCAACAGACAACGAAATTCCATCACATTCCCCCGGCCAGAATTCGCCCCTCTCTATATACCGCTCATTCAGTCCACCCCCAAGGATCGACTACGACTATATAGGAGAGCCCGGGCAAAAACTCAAATCCCTGGAAGTGCCGGGCATAGGTGTTTGCTCAGACTCGGGACGGCGGCATATTTCGCGTCGCGGCGGGTGGCGAAGAAAGCGAGAACCCGATCGAGTGCCCCGACGGCTCTCGAGTGTACCAAGCCCGATACGCGAGTAACTGTGTGTGTCTGCGCGTATCTATGTGTGGGTGTGTATGTTTGGGTGGATCCTTATGGAAATTCGCGAAGGTAGCGATGCTAAGTGCCTGAAATATTGGAGAGCGAGGTTCGAGGGTGAGAGGGGTTGCAATAATTGGTTATAGCGGTGGTGTAGTGAGGATGTTTAGTCGATCATTAATTGTATTTTTATCAGTTTGGTAAAAATCACTAAAAGATGAAAGAACGTGAAATTTTTAGAAAGAAAAGTTTTTGTTTCCATCGGTTCTTTAAGTTCTGTGCGGAATCATCGAAATCTTAGTATACGCCACCTAGCGTAAATTGTTGAAACTACCTCTGTTTATTTTGTTTGTAATGGCAAGCACTATGGACATGAGATATCTAGTGAATGTATTTATGGTTTCCTCACACAGACTAAACCAGGTTAATGCGTCCAAAGACATCTTTCGTCTTACCACACGTTCTTATTTGCGAACCCAAACTATTATCAAAGCCCCGAAACTAAAATCATAACCACGACAATAACCAACACGCACACGCCAACACCTCGGCGCAGCTCATCTTCCCAAACCTATCAATTACACCGAACCCTCGGCGAAACCGATTAAACCAATCCCAACCCGAGGCTCTCTCCGAACAGCCGAAGATACTACACACACCCGCGGTGGCTCACACCGACACTCGGAGACACTGGCGAGAGAAAGGCAAAGGCGCCCCCTCCAACGAGTGTTTGCCTTGGGTGTCGCTATATAACTGCCGTGGCATGCACGAGTCTCTCTCTCTCTCTCTCTCTCTCTCGGCGATGGGCAAACACACCCCCGCAAGCGAGCGAGCAAAGTATCGATCAGTATGACTCCGGTAAACAAGCATTGCGCGCGCGAAAGTGCGAGCGCGAGAGATCCGGTGGTGGCGAGTGTGCTGCCGTTGTCTTACGCGCGATAGCGCGGTAGCGAAGGAGGGGTTTAGGGGAGAAATAATTTTTGATTGTCCAAGAGCGAATGGTATAGATTGTCCACTTGGTAAGCAAGAGGACTAAACAATAAACTAGTTCTTGCATGACATCATTAGCTAATTTGCCCCCAATCAACTTTATCATTTCCAACCATATAACGTTTTACAACACCGAGCCTATCCCCCACCACAATATCCCACGTATACAATTCACCCACTATTTTCTATACTCGTTGCAACTTTGCCCTTACGAACGTAACAAAAATCCATTAATACCCTTCAGCCCTGTTTACTCGCCTGCACCCCTTCACCTCCACTCTCCCAAACAAACAGCCTCGCGCACTCTTTCTCCTCGACAATATATATACATCCTCAAGTCCGTACCTCCACGTATCCACTAGACGCGCGTCTATTATATGCACGTATACGTACGTGTAACCGCAGATATAGATATATGTATATTCGTGTGTTTGCGTGCGCTGCATACTGCCGATGCATTTTTCATTGACCGCGCCGGCGTGGCAGGCGTTGTTGTGCGAGCTACTACCCCCTTGTTTTCTCATTACATTTTCCCTCCCTCCCCCCAAGCGCGCGCTCGCGCATATTGCGTATGTATGCACACGTGAAATGATAATGGGGCGCACGATGGTCTACATCGATGCAGTCGCGATGAATTGCGGAATGACGGGGGCGATTATTGTTTGATGCTGTTTGTTTGCGACGTCGCGCGCAGTCGTAGTCGGCGATGTCGTCGTTGTCGGCCCGTGTATATGTATGTATATATAGCTCGTCGGTGTTTTATTGCGCATCGGATGCGGATATGAATGTTTAATTGGGACAGCGCGGTGTAATGTGGGATGAGACGATGAGGGTGAATTGAGCGATATACTTTCCATTGACGGTGGGATTATAATTTGTATTGTTTTTAATTTGTTTTCATTCGTGCTGCTGTAATTAGGGTTAAACAATGTTTCTTGTTCGAAAGTAATTTGAATATATGGTAAGTTTTGCAACATATTGCATCAAGTTGTCTACAAGTAATCACGTGATTAGAGGAATTCAATATTTCTTCTGAAAGTTTATCATATTTATTCAAAAGAGTTCTTATTATCATTCACATCTAATTTGATATTTTTGTTACGTATTATGGAATATCGACTACCTTTAATAAAAACATTACATTTCACTGACAGCATTGTTGATTTTTCCATAATTTATCAACACCGTCCACTCGAGGGACGCAAGCACATATATAACCCTTTCTCTTTCCCTCAAGATGATTGCCGTCTTTCTGCAGTCTGCAAAAATTAAATTACACCCGAGGACATGCAGTTCGCGAAAGCAGCACTTGCGGTCATTCGTTACTTTGCGGTTTTCAAATACAATAAACTTTTGTAATTGAGTGTTTAAGTTGGCAAATTGACGCACGAATAATTAACGAGTTCACAGTACATTTAGGGAGATACGGTACGTCTAAAATTTAAATCTTTTATGGCAGTTTTCCTTTTCCAAAAAGACAATAGAATTTCTTTCAATATAAATATTTACTATTATTGTGAACAGATCATGTAAAATAAATAGACATTCATAACCAAAGCATAATGAATATATCACTCTCGCTAATAACTCAGGCCAGAAAGAGCTATAAATTTCCAGTGAAAACGGTTATCTGTACACGCCAATAAAACGCACCGGCGGTCCTTATACAAATGCAGATCAAACGTCAATAAAAAGTCGCGTTATAACCTGTGCCGCTCGCGCGCTCGCGCTGATTGAGTGTACATAAGCGAATCGGACAGCAACAAAAGCAAAGATGCGCGATTAAAAATGCATTCGCATGCGCGCATCGAGTGTGTCCGCGTCGAATTTGCACAGGATTCGATATGCACCCGGTTTCCCTTTCACGTGTACGTTTGTCTTCGCGTTCTCTCTTTTTTTGTCTTTTTCCTATACCGATTCTGGTTCGTTCTCCGCTGTTTCGTTATTATGCAGGCTTATTTTCGTTGCGGAAAGCTCGGGTGCGCGCGTATTGTGTTCGCGGGATCGGATTGTCGATGGGCTGGTGGCGAATGAGTGCGCGCGCGTCTATGAATACGGGGTGCTGAATGGCTGATAAGGGGTTTTGGGAAATGTTTCGGTTTGTGATGAATAAGTTATTTCGGATTGTAGTGCTATAGGTGGAGTTGGCAGATCAATCGGCCTTTTACTGATTAGTGATTAGTGAATCTAATTTTCTAGACTAATGAATTCCTTGGTTCTCGACTATGTTGGAGCATATCAAAGAGTCTTAAATGTACATTAATATATGTAACCTCAACTTAAATTATAGTTCCAAGTCAATACTAGATGATGTTGTGCAATCTGTTAATTAGAGTACATATTCTTATAGTTTTAATAGAATACATCACATCATAATTAAATCAAGTAGAACAGCCACAAGAGATAACAATAATACCGATCAAGTTCAGATATTTCCACCCACTTTAACTCTTCAATAAACCATTTACCCAGTGAAGAACCGCATTTAAAATGTCCCTCTTCCCATCTTACCGTAAATTTAACTCATAAACACATTCATCACTGAATCCGCGTGCCCCACATCCAATTGACACACCCGCGCTCGCCGATCTCCTAATTAATCATCCAAAAAACCACGAATAAATCTCTTCGACCCTCCCTCATCCACCCAGATTTCCACGCTCTCACCCACTATTTCATCCCTCACTCTTCCTCTCTCTCGCAGCAGCTCTCGTGTACAGGCGAAAATAAACCGGTGGCCGGATAAAATCCATCGCTAAATTCGAGAACACAGCAACAGGTGGGAAGCCCCGCGCTATATACCTCGCTCACTCGCGGGCTGCATCGCTCTCCGTGCGCCTGTTGACAATCTTTTCAATCCCGTCCTATGCGCGTGTGCTCGGCACTGCAAACAACGCGCGTGTGTATATACGTGTATATGTGGCGGAAAGTCGCGTGGCTTTTTCGCATTGGCGTGCGGGGAGGTCGACGCGACTGTCGAAAATAAAGCGTCGGAAAATTGCAGTGGGATTGTTTTGTATGTGTGTAGGGGTGGGAGATGGATCCACTTAGTCGGCGCGTTTATTGGCCGCGTTATGAGGTGGGGAGGGGACACAGGTTTGTTTTTCATTTGTTGCCCGAAACGCGGCGCGCGCTTTTGTTTATTCGTTTGCCGGGAGGCATGGCTTGAAGGATTAATTGGGTCGTGAATTATTTCGAGGATCGGATTGGAGAGATTAAAGTTTTTGTTTGCAGTGATGGAGTGGGAGTTGACTTTCTATTGCTTCGTGTTTTGATATGTGATTATTGATTTTGGTTTTTCGGTTTTTCTTTTTCTTCTTTTTCTTTCACTAACAAGATCACGCGCGCTCATTTTTATTTGCTACGTAATTGTAATTTTAAATTTGCTAAATGATAAGTTTCAACTTGTTATATTTTAATTAATTCTTATATTAATTCTTACATTTGAATTACGCAACTTTTGCAATTACTTACTTCTATAATTACGATACGCACATTTTTAGGTTAGAAATTTTATCATAGGTACGTCTTTTTAAGTCGTAGAACATAAACTCATCGCTGCCTTTCGAGAATATACGAACAAGTCAATTACGAACATATTATTTCCGTTTCACTTTTCCGTCATGATTTTTTTAAAAGAGGATAAGACTCACAATATGAAACACAGATCATTTCATATATAGGTTAGTTTCTCAACCAATCAGGTGACACCTTAAGTACAAAGTTTACGTCTGCTACGACCAATCAAATACTACTTTTAAACGGACTTAACCAACAGCGAAGGTTTATTTTGGCTTCACTTTAGAACGTTCGTTGTAAAAGATGCCCTCTATAAAAGAGCAAAATATTGTTGGTTAAGTATAATAATATCATTTTCTGGAATTCCGAGTTTCAACAATCTGATCGTAATAAGCTGCCAAAATGTTTTACCAGGCCTGCAACAATAGATTTACTTCTCAATATTTAAAGAAAATGTAGAAATAATTAAAACAAAAATATTCCTTCACCTATAAAAAAGAGACAAGATCACACAAATAACTTGACACTCTGTTGATTGCGGCAATACTAAATTCTTATGCAACATTGTCTTCTACGAAATATGTTTGATAAAATTATATTTTATATCTAAGCTCAGGTGTCTAATAGCGTCACTGCACGTGTCGTCAAAGACGAGAAACCCGTGGTCGCTTTACTATTTAAATTCGCTATGTTTGACAGAATTTCTTACTATTCTGTACAGCTATTGTTCTCTTTTCTCTCCTACCAAAACTGCAAAATTCATATCAAAAGCACTAATGACCAAAACATCAGACTACAAAAGCTAAACTATACAGTCCACACATCTCGCCTGCTATCTCAGCCAAACAAAAACTCGCCGCAAACAACTTCAAAGTCCGTCAAAAGTCATCTCCACCCACGCCTACACACACTGAAAATCGGCAAGAATAGGCCTGCGCGCCGGCCGCTGTCGAGTTGTCGGGCAAGTATCGAGTGAGAGACGCGGCGGCGCCGGCATCACACACTCACGCGCGGCCCTTTGGCCGCACGTCATAATGGACCGGGAGCGAGCGAGCTTTGTGGCCGTGCGCGCGCGCTGTTTGTTGTTGTTCGCGTGTGTTTCTTGCGTCAAAGAGTGCATATATATATGTACGAGCGCGAAGTGTGTCTCGCGCGCGCGAGCGAGCCGCGATATCGACAGTGGAAAGTGAGTTCTGGTAGTGCAAGAGAGAGAGGGGGTGGGTGAGAAAGAGAGAGTGAAACTTTGCTCTGGGAAAAGGTGTGTGGTGAGAGGTGGATGTAGGTCGGGTGCTTTTTCGTGGCTGCGGTTGAAGAGGTTTAAAGGTGCGTGTGAACGATTTTCGGTGGAAGTTGGGTGATAGTGTGAGTAGGTGTCTTAGTGTTTCAGGTGTAAGTTGTATCGTGCAACCTTATAATGTATTTCGTTTTGTATTTAATAGTAAAAGTCATTATGATTAAGATAAAATATTTATTAGATGATTCTAATTAGATGTTAATATTGTCGACATATATTTTTCAGGAACATAATAGACTTGGCCCATGATTTTATTTTACCAATTTCCTTAGGCACGAGAGCAATGAGATAAATCAATGTAATATTAAAAAGAAAAGATAATAAAATTTCTTGGTAAAAAATTAATTTATTACCAACACAAATATACTATAAAGCACGAAAGAAATAGAAATCAATCCTTCTATTTTTTAACATATTCATTAACTTATACTCACCTGCACATATCCCAAACAAAAGAAATTATAGCGGCACTTACGCAGATGAATAATTCAAATCAAAGTATGCACAACGGCCATTTAATTGCAATCGAGAAGTAATATGTACATCCCCGCCTCGACATTTCTCGCTTGGGTAAGTATTAATATGCGACGAGAGGAAAATAGAGAAAGAGAGAGAGAGAGAGAGAGAGAGAGAGAGAGAGAGAGAGGAGAAAGGTGCAGCTAAGTATGTATGCAGTGTGTTTTTGCGCGACGCAGGACCGACTATTGGCGCACTCTTGCGGTTTGACGAATGCATACGTAATAACTGCACGCGTATATGACTTTTCCCCGAACGTCTTTTTTTGCGACGAAAAAAAAAACACTCTGCGGTCGCCACGCAAAGAACAAAGCAAATTTCGTCGGGGTAATTTAGAGCGTTTTCTGCGCGCGGAAAATGATATAGGGGATGCTTTCCTTCGTAAAGATCGGCCTGTCAATTCTACGCGATTTATAATGCAAAATTGTGTCTTTTTGTGTGTTTTCGTAGCGATGGGAATCTTTTTGTTTAAGGGTAGGTATGCTAGATTTCGGAAATTTTTATTTAACCTGGATTTAGAACTTTTCATTGATTTTGTGTTAGCCTGTGCTAGAAATTATTTACAGCTACATTCTTATACATAGAAAAAAAGTTCTTATTTACGCCAAGAGTGATCAGAACGTCTTCTGAATAAATTTCTGCATCGAAGGAATTCACTCACGATTTAATAAGAAACATTCTAACTACATGTTAAATTTTGAAAATTTCGCTTGTACTGGAAAAAAAAAACTTCTCTCGAAATATGATTATCACCAAAAGTAACGAAGAATTGAAAAAAATTATATATTTTTTTTAATATATCGACTGTCATCACATTTATCGTGTAACCGACGAATCAAGTTTCAAAGAACAAACACAATTGGTTATTTTGGTTTATGTTTATGTTTACGGCTCGTGTTTGTCATGTCAATTCATTACATCCAAAGGAAACGGGAACGCGAACGAATCAATCGGCGCAACTTCAGGTGACGATTCGGAACAATAAGCGAAACTCGCGCAACGAATCGAATTCTATTTACGTTTTACGCAGCGGCCGGTCGTGTTAGGAACTTGGGGTTGTTGTTCTGACTCTGGTTGTTGTTTTCAGATAATTAACTTTTTTACAGTGCTATGTAATGGAGGAATCCACGCTATTTCTGGAACTAAACGTGTCAATAGCCGACGAATATACCGTTAAACGGTGCTAAGAGCTTTTTACACATTTTATGGAGATCTGTACAAAATTTTTTCAATGCAACATTTTTGTTTTTTAATAAACGATTCTCGATTCAACTTTTGCTTAAATTTTCATTTCAATTGCACTATAATATTTCAACTGCTTCAACATTTTTGTAGCAATTTTTTACAGTTACCGATATTGTAATAAAGTAAAATGTAATTTATTTATTATGCGTTATCTGTTCGTCTGTAAGTCGTAATAAAAGCTGAAGAGTAACTGTAATAGCAATGGGATTAAGTAGAAAAGTAGCGCATAACTGCGATATATATATGTATAAATTATTCTGAACGATTTGGTTTATTACTACTTAAAGCAAAAGTAAAAGTTACTGTTTGATGTACTAACTAAGAACCAATGGATAATTTCAACTTTATCTTATATGAAAAATGTTTATCGATATATTGAAGAATCTGAAAACATTAAAATAAATAATCGTGTTGGTATATCGACTTTGTATGAGTCAAGTAAAAACAAAGGCAAATAAATTTAAATTAAACGTCCAACGTTTTGACGGTGATCTCCGTCCTCCTCAGGGCCAAACTGTTTTTTAAACTATATGTAAGTCTTTTAAAGTTTGTAATATTGTTACATAAACATTTCTGATTATTGTATATATTTGTTAATAAAAAGCTTGGCCCTGAAGAGGACGGAGATCACCGTCGAAACGTTAGCCGTTTAATTTAAATTTATTTGTTTTTGTTTTTACTTGACTCATACAAAGTCGATATACCAACACGATTATTTATACGAACATGAGTGAATATAACAACTATCATGGAATTAAAATAAATACTTAATAACACGTATACATAAACATAGTTGAAATCTAAAAAATTTTCGTTCTATAATTTGAAAATCATTTATGAAAATTTTCAACTAGGTATTCATTATAAATTTTGATTATTATTTTAAAATTTAATAGGTTTCACTAAAAAAAAAATAAAAATTTTGTGAATTTAAAAACTTTACGTGAATTAACTACATTAATGCAAGTTTACGTAAAAAAAAAAAGTTAACCCAAATAATGTTTTTCACTCTTACTATTATTTATCCTAATCTACATTTATCAAAGATCTCAGCGATCTGCCACCTAAAAACCCAAAAACAGTACATTAAAATAAAAGAAAAATAATAAACACAATTCGCAACCATTCTCAACAATCCCAACCCAAAAGTCCTTCCCTTCCAAAAAAAAAAAATAAAACTCTTCCAAAAGCCCCCTATATCCCTCGACACTCGCACGCGCTCACCCGCACACAACCTCGCGCGCCACCACTCGATATACCTATCCCTCTCTCTTTCTCTCTCTCTCCCACCCGCCAGAGAGAGAGAGAGAGAGAGAGAGCTAGCACTCAGTGCGCCGACTCGGTGGCCGCGTGCCGCCGCCTATTCGGGCAGGCTGCACGAGTCGGCGCAGCGGTGGGGGATCCTCTCTCTCTCTCTCTCTCTCTCTCTCACACTATCTTTCTCTCTCACTCTATCGTTGGCGCGCTCGTACACGGTGGCGCGCGGCACACGGCTCTCGTCTCAGAGCGGCGCAGAGTCGCGACGGCAGCCACCGGCGCGCGATATACACCAGCGTACATATACCCCCCGCGCAGGGCACACTCACATATATATATATATATATATATATACATACATGTATATATATAGAGAGAGAAAGATATATAGATATAAGCGTGAGCGTGTACGGAAGGAGGAAGGATATACATATATATATATACGTGAGCGTATATATTTGTAGGGAGACAGGGAGAGTGTAGTATACGTGGAAAAGGGGGTCAGGAACTGGATAAGGGACAGGTGTTGTTGTTGTTGTGGTGGTGGTGGTGGTGGTGTGCGGTGGTGTGCGGTGGTGGTGGTGAGAGAGCGAGAGCGAGTTGCACGTGGCACAGTGGCGTGGCGGCGGGGTGAGAGAGGCAGACGGACAGTATAAGACGATAAAGAGATATTGATAGAGAGGTAAAGAGAGACAGTGTACCGTGAAGGGGTGGATGAGACGCGCCGACCGCGCCGAGCTGTGCTACCCCCCTAAGGACTCGCTGAGGACGGTGAGGAATAAGGAGTAAGAGGAGGAGGAGAGAGAGAGAGAGAGAGATTAAGAGAGAAACGGAAGGACCGAGGACAGCCACGAGGAAGCGGGACATGCTGGAGCCACGCTGGAGACCCGTCCAGGTAGTCTTCCCTTGTTCTCTCCGCACACTTCTTCTGCTTCTTCTTCTTCTTCTGCTTCTTCTTGTTCTTGGTCTGCACGCAAGCACGAATTGATATAGATAGATTATGTTGTCGCACGCGCGCACTATGTACTGCACTTATATACACACCCGCCTGCCTCTGCCTCATGCGCGCCGCCACGTGTTTTCCCGACCGCCGCTCTGCTAAACACCGTCGCTACCCGGGCTCACGGGGTTATGATACGAGGGGGTTGATTGATCAATGGATGATTTGTAGATTCTTTTTTTTTGTACATAGGGTTCTGCGTGATTTTTAAGAAAGATGCGGGAATGTTGGGTAGATGGCATTGTGCTTACAGCAGTTTTCGTAATTCTATTATCGTATGAAAGGGAATTTTGTTAAAAAGTTACTTGGATTTTTCGACGAAACAAAGCTCGTACTATGAAGTTCCTACTATTACGTTTACATTCGGACCATATGATTGGGATAATTAGCAGTCAGCATGTATTAAGTTAGATTCACATTTTCCTCATCTTTTGCTGATTTCTTGCTAAAATTTAATATTGCCCAAAACACATTTATTTAAAGCAATAAAAAAAATGTTGCTCAACATACTTCCACTGTTAAAACTATATATAATTATTCTACACTTTGTTACTAAACCATCAAGTCGAATACGAGTATATAACCTTCCTCACTTTCATTGCCTTCCGCGCCACTTACTTTGTTTTTATTTTTCTCCTATCACAACTGACATAACGTGTAACGACCGCGCCTTATCGGAAACTTTTCAACAACTTAGCGCAATCGCTTGTTTTCCACCGGCCCTCGTCAACAAATTAAACGAGAAAGGAAAAAAAAACACCTCGACATTCGGCAAGCAACCTTTCGGATCATCGTCGAATCGCAATCGATACATCCATTGCTGCTACCTATGTACGACAATTATAAATTCTCGCGTAAATATCTCGCGTCGAGCTACGACGGGGCAGTAGCTATATACGCGCGCTGATAATATAGCGGTTTATAGGCTCACTCTAGGTTAATGAATGTACAGTATCGTACATACACACACACGTCGGTGTACGTGGGTGGCTATAGGTCGAGCTCGAAAGGAAATTTAATTTATTAAAATCAATTTTCCTGAGGACTTCTCGGTGAGCCGAGTAAACAGAACTATTTTCCCATGTATTATGAACTGCGCGCGTGCGCGCGTCTCTCGTTAGCTTATTATTTACCAGCGTTTATCTATCGCTCCTATAGTTCTTGTATATTTTTAATTGTTTACTTAGGCTCTTTGTTTTTCTCTCTTTCTCTTTTGCTGTTTTTTTTTTT
>JAPYZP010008357.1:0-11577 GCA_030522985.1 Torymus sinensis
AGGCACAATCAATCGCAGCACATTGAAGTCAAAAGACAAGCAGAAAGTGGATAGAACCGTGTCCACGGAGTCGTTGGCCAGCAAGTCCCGGAACGTGAGTTCCCGGCCAGAACTGAGCAGGTCCACATCCGTCCCACGCGACCCGAACAAGAGCGCGGGATGGTTCAAGCTGAAGAGCAAGAAGTCCCGGGCCTAAGCGAGGAGGCCATTGACCAATGCTAGTCTTGAGTTTTCATAAGGATGTTATCTTCTTAACGTTTAAGCGATTAATTGAATAATCAACGTCTTATCGACGCGCCGTCATAATGTCTTCTTTCTCTCTCTCTTCTCTAACCGCGAAGTAACGATTTTTTACTGCGCCTTTCGTTTTTATCGCCTTTTTCAACGTTTCATCTTTATTGTCAAACGACGAAGCGTCGCTAACGCTGCGATGTAACCCATTTTATTTTTTAATTTTTTTTTTCACTTATTTTTTCATTTTTCTTTTTTTTCTTTTTTTTTTACTAATCGGTCAATGCGATGCGCATAAGTAAAACATTCCAACGACATTGTAACGAACGTCACGCGCTTGAACCGAAGAAGCGATGATTTTTGTCGACCAAGTCAGAACTTACACGTATGATACTAAAAAAAATTGAATCTAATATGACTAGAGGGACAATAAAAAAAAGAGCGAGTTATAATTTCCATCCATCATCTTATCGAACAAATCACGTAATCCAATCATATCATTTGTGAACGGGTAAATAATGTCTCAAAGAAACGTTCATAAAAACCATTCATGTAACCTTCTCTCTACCGGATTTACTCGGTTAAATTTCTGGCGATAGATGAGAATGCGTTCAGTGTCGGACTGGCTCTGTACGGCGAACGAGCTTTGTGAATTGTCACAGAGAGGTTCCGCTTTTCCAACGCTCGTTCTTATCTGGCAAAGACGTTAAATCTGGAAAGTAGAAAGGAGAAGAACTTTGTTAGCGTCTGACTTTTGTTACTCTACCGTGAATTAGCGTGCCATTTCTGTATTGTACTATCGTTTTGTTTTGTGCTGTTGCTGTTTTCAAAAGTAATCAAAATTGTGAAAAAACCCAAGATTCTATGCTTGTAGAAAGCAAGGCAAATGCAGTTTAAGCAAATGGAAGAGCGCGTCAAGGGAACGCATTTTCTACTGTTATCAATTAACTTGATCACAACCTCAAGTATTTGTAGTCCTTCGCTCGAATTTATCGTTGTAAATAGTTGTACTAATTGTATCGTATTGAGCTCTTCTTTTTACAATCTCTCGCTTTAATAAAGATTGTTGTCACCCCTGCGGTGTTAAAAACAATTATAATTATGTTGTCATTGTAAACATATTATAAATATTTTTTTGTTACTACTTATGTGAAAAAAGTAAATTTTTAACAAAATATTGTTAAATATTTAAAATTACTACAATGTAATTCTTGTTAGAAAAAAGAATATAAATTTGACAACATAATTTAATGCTTACACCGCTAAAAATTAATTCCTACTTGGTGCTACTTTGCGAGTGTGTATGTATATATACAAATCATGCGATTAGTGTAAATACCATAGAATTTATGTCGCTATAATTAAACCTTATTCATAAAATTAAATCATGATTAACCTATAGCTCTTACCTTGCTAAACATAGGTTCAAATTGTCCAATAATTGGATGGTGCATAGCTCCAGGTCAAGTTATATTTTGTAACACGATTAAACAATTTGAGATAAATAAATATAATTCAATACTAATTAACATTATTGCCTCTGTCTTTTACTGATCCTACAATCCCAAACTATCTCAAAGATTTGTTTTCATCAACAGTCATCTCTATCTTGTCAAAACAACATAGTACTGTTCCTGCAAGAACTAAGCTTACTCCCATGTAGGTATCTAAAAATTTAAACAGAAATATAATTATTAATAAACTTTAAAATTTTCAATGAATTGTAATAGTGCAGCTGGATAACATTTTTTTATCATTTAAAGTATACATATACTCAATAGTTTTATAACATTAAATTTTGATTTTGGAATGAGGCTTGTGACCAGACTATTGCAAATTCAAATAGTGAATTAGAAGCTGTTACAATATAAGAGTAAATTTTTCAAATGATTAAATATATAAAATATATATAAAAACTAGAAGATATATTTTCATTAAATTACTTTTATGTAATATGGTATATAAATATTTTAAAAGATATTTTCTCCTAACAATTCAAATATAAAAAGTTATTCAAACTGATCATTTTGCCAACAAACAAGCTAAAAATCATGTAAGAGTAAATATTCCAGACCTTTCAGATTTTATTTTTAAATGAAATGCTTTATATAACATTACACAATCCATTTTATATTTTCATACCTATGCAATTTTTTTTTTAGTATTACTTTTTTTTCTTAATTATACTTATTTGTAATTTATGAGAAGTATAGTATTAAAGCAAAATTTTAAACAGTATTATATTTTCTAAAACAATATCCACGTAAAAATTAACCATTCTGACAACAGGATTTCTTTTTTTACATGTCTAGAACCACATATTTCTTGAAATTTTAGAAAAATGAGCATTATATAAAAAATGTTGGTATAATTGAAACTGTTTAATTAAAAAAAGGTTTTGTCACATATGCAATACTTTAACAGATATTGAAAGATAGATAATGTTTTATTTAAAAACTAGTCCCGGAATAAATTCTGGACATATGTCCAGAATGCAATCATATTTGAATTATAAAAATTTTATTTGAATGAATCAGTCAGAAATTACTTTTTTTCTTTGAACTATTTTGACCTTCTTTCAAATTCCATTTTCTAAAGAATCATTATAATATAACAATTTTCAAAATATCTGAATATTGTTATTTTTGTTTATAACAAAACAATTTTGTATCTAGACATTTGTATAGCAGCATTTATTTTGAATTAGGAAAATAAAATTTTTAAATATATGCCATAATAAAATTAGTATTAAAATACTTTAATATGAGATTTTAGAGAAAACAGTGTTTTAAAAAATAGTGAATAATTCTATCTAATTTAAGAAATAATAATTAATCTTTCCTGAAATATTTATATTAGATATTAGAATAATATTGTAATGTTAATTCTTCTATGTTTATATGAATATAATTCATGTTAATTATAAAGCTGTAAAATACTATGTTTTGGTATACTCATTATTTTATGAAGCAAGCTTTTGAAACATACTTTTATTGATTTTTTCCTCCCCTAAAAATGTGCCTGTTAATGCTGTAACGACAAAAGTCAATGAGTTCACCACAACAACTGCTAATGATAAATCAGATTTCTGAAGAATGAAAACGTATAGCAAAGATCCAAGCTGATTAAATAGAAATGGTATCATGTACTGAAAAATAATATTTTTTATTGAATTTTCAATGAAATAATAAAAACAAATATATTATAGGATATAAACCTTTAAATTTGTTACAAGATAATACACATCTTTCAAAAATTGATACACTGCAGAAGTTGATTTCACCGACTCTATTCCTTGAGCTCCTTTTTTCATTAAAGGGTTGGTTACACCCCACAAAAATGCAACAGATATGCAGCCTATTATAATTTCTGAAAATTAGTTGATATTAATATATTATTAATACCTTTTTCATGACTCACATGAATGGTATACTAATAATAATACTATATTCACAGATCTCATATTTTCAATAAATTATTTAAAACACTTTTATTTTTATTAACACTACTATAATAAAAAGAAAAATTATAAAGAATTGTTTTATTTTAATTATAATAAATTTACAAATGTACAAAATTATAAAAAGCCATTTTCATTTCTATTAGTGCCACAACTATAAAACAAATAATCAATAATTCTTTATTATCTTTTATGTTAAAATAGAAAAATTTGAAAAATAGTTCATAATGATTTGATTAGAAGCAAAGGTGTTACTAAGCCATACTACTTTAATAAAAAGTACTTTTAAATATTTTCACCTATATTGACATAAATTAAATGTAAAGCTTCCTGGAAGCAATATTTCTAAATTCTAGTTCTCATATAGGTATAGGGTGCATGCAATTTACGTTAAGAACACAGATATTAATATTTTTTTCAAAAACTAACCTAAAGTCACAGTCATACTTGTTACTTGTTAAAAGTATTCTATATCAATTGGTTCTGCAGCTGTATATTGTAGTTACTATATTATACAACTTTATAAATTTAAACTAAAATGTGCTAAAACTTATAATAATTAATAAGTAAATATAAAATAAAACGACACCCTTAGCTTTTCCTAAATTATAGCACCTGTTGAATTTGGATGCTTGTTACTGTTATAGTGTTATATAGATACACCTAGGCTATGTTTATTGTGGTCATTGTGGATTTGTGGCTCGTGATTCGCCAATATAATGCCAATCCACATCGAATGCACTAGGTATAAGACCTTATGCCGTACTTATATGCGTTTACTACACCCACTTAAAAAACAACCAATCAGCGGGTAAGTCTACGAATAATTTCTTTTACATAACATATAATACAGGTAAGTTAACTTATTTTGAATAATATCATCTATATATAGATATAATAAATCGCATGTTCTCTCGCACGACAAAAAAATGTTTTTATAAATGATTGTACAGAGAAACCCAATTAACAATTAATATTAAAAAAGGTCTATATCAATTATTAATTACTTAAATACTTTAATAAGAAGTTTTTATTTTCAATAAGAATTAAATATAGGAATAATAATATTAATTTTATTTTATTTTTATGAATTTTTTATTAGAATTCAAATATAAAATACTTTAAACATTAAATGTTTTATACATATTTAAAAATATAAAAAAATATATATATTTAATTACTATTATACATACTTATGTATTATGCATTTATTACTATGATTTAAGCTTCTTAGATTAATTTATTTACAATATAAAATGCAATAATTGACATTTTAAAAATGCCTTTATAAATTTAATTTATTTGTAAATATAATTAATTTCTTTATATAAATATTTCTTTTATAATATTTGCATAGTTCATCATTTCAGTCAAATTCATCTATTATATATAAATGTATTTTAAAACTTAACATCTTATAAATGCACTTTCGAAAATTCATGACTAATGCTGGAAATTTTAAGTTTTGAATAATACATGAAGCTTTTTTCATAAAAAAACATCCAGTACTAATTAGGTAGAATTAAAGCATAATGTACAGTTTTTGCCGTTCTAATTTCTCTTAATCTTTTACAATGACGTAATGCTATTAATAAATTTAATTTGGTTTTATCTAATTTTGTTTTAATATATCTTTCATAATCCTCTGATGTAAAAACATAAGTATTTTCTGAAATATAATAAAATAAAATTAATGAAATTAAAAAAATAAAAAACCTATATTTCAATTATCAATTGCAAATTTACCTTCATCTAATCCAAGACTCATCTGCTCCTTTTTGTAATGTAGATATAAATCTAATTCACCTTTTTTTCTTGCTCCATTTTTTCCCAAAGCAATTATTGAATATTTAGACTTAATAACTTGGTTTATACTTAATGCCAAACTATTAAGGGCATCTAATGTATATCTCCCAATTATGTATTTTGGTATTTTACTAAATTCAGCTGATGTAACAGGTAGTATTTTAGGTATTTCAGGATCATTAAATAGCACTTTTTTGCAACTTTTTATGTCATTAACAACATGAGCATTTTTAGTATCCCCATTGCAAACAGAACTATTGTTTAAGGTATAATCAACATAATTTGTGGTATTTTGTACATCATTATTATTCTTTGATGATTCAGAGTTCATTAATTCATGTATTTTCTCAGGTATATTATTTTCCATATGTTGAATTTGTTGATTTAATGAGTTTAATATTGCTGACAAATCCTATTGTAATACAAGATTTAAATTAAATTTTAGTACGTTCTTAAAATAAAAAAAATGGATTTTCTAATAATCAATAACTTACTTTACATCGTTCATTATTAAGTTTGATTACGTTTACATCTTCTCTCAACTCGTGAATATTTTTCTCGACTGAGCATAAATCTTCATAAGCATTAACAAGTTCTTCTCGAAAGAAACTTTTACCTACAAATTAGAAATACCAATATTTACTTACATCACTTAAATAGAAATTAAAAATTCTTTTAATCTTTAGAGGACCGTAATTATTTTAAGAAAATGCATAAAAAAAGTATCTTATATCATAGATTGGCTATGTGTGAAGTGTCAATGATAGGCTGAGCCAATATAATGGCTTTCCAGTCCTCTAAAGGTTAAATATTAAAACCAAGCATTTATTAAACTTACTTCGTATCAGTTCTGTTGCTATTTCCAAGTCTTGAAGTTTTTGTGTTTGCATAAAGAGAAGACTTTCTAAATTTTGATAAGCCATTGTGTCTTACGCATTCAATAAAAAATCTGAAATAAAAATTTTTAAATGCTAATTTTATTATCAATGTTTTATTTGGATCGAATCGATTGTAAAAATAAAAATAAAACAGTTATAAAGAACTTAAGAAATTTTGTTTGAAAGTAACTATATGAATTATTGGTATTTTTAATAATAAGGCATATAATCATAAGTGTTAATTTATAGTATTCTGCACTCACCAATATATTAATATGTGTTGATAAACTTTTTAAATATTTTAAGGTTATATTAGGAAAAAGCAAAATACATAATTAACTTCCAAATTTCCTCTATTTTAGTTTAAATATTTTTCAATTATTATGTAAATTTTTAATCTAAATATTAATATGATAATTTTCCAATCAAAAATAGAGTTTTGTTTATACTATCTGAATTTAAAAATTAACGTTATCAGATTTATGATGCGCGCGTGGGTTGCCCCCGCGCATGCGCTTATACACGAATAATATGACTGTTCGATTGTCGATTATTTATATCTCGAATTCATGTAACATCAAAATGCATGGAATTCTAGTCGTCTGCTGTGTAGTGTATGTACCTACTGTATTTTCTGTGCTATATCCCGGACCCGTGTTCACTCGATCGAATTTTGTGAATATAGGTTATGTTGGTTTTTCATACAAGAGTAAACTAATTACTGAAAACGTTAAAACATGTCGAAGGCAGCGGCTCGTATGAAATTTGCCAAAAAGGTAATGCAAAAAGTGGACCATTCAAGTGTACTTAAAACTAATATACCTGCAGGAATGGCAATGGCCGGACCACCTCTCGGTCCCCAACTTGGTCAGGTCAGTAGATACAGTTAAATATTTGTATTAAAAGGTTTACATTTATTTTTTAATTCAAACTGTAAAAGTATTGTTTCACAAACCGAAAATTTTAACTAGATCAATGAATGTTTTTAATGGTTTATTTCTCAAATAGAGTAAAAGCATCAGTTGTCAGCCACCTAATTTAGTTGTTGACTACTTTTTCTTTCACAATTCGCAACTACTTTTCTTTAAGATTTATTAATTTGGCAAGCAGTAGAGGAACATAAATATAGCAGCATTTGTGAAGGATTTTAATGAAAAAACAGCTCATATAAAAGAAGGAATTCCAATACCATGCAGGATACAAATTAATCCAGATAGGAGCTATTCTTTACTTATGCACAAACCACCAGCAAATTATTATTTGATGCAAGCAGCTGGTATGTCAAGAGGAGCAATGCATGGTATGTAAATAAATTAGTTAAAATGATTTTATAAGTTTATATCTATTTTTTAATGAAAGAACCAATTTTAATTATGTAAAAATCTATTTGAGTATTTCCAAAAAATTTGTCATTCAGATAATACGAAATAAAAATATTTAGCAGATTTATTTTTTTTTTTCATTATAAAATTACTGCAGATCAAACAGCTATATTTTTTAATTTAGCATTCAGTAGATTTCTTAAATTTTCTTGTTTCTTTTCTTTTGATGTTGTTTATTAGTGAAATATCTTTTGATAAAAAATAAATAATACACAATAAGTATATAAAAAATGAATTGAATTTTATTAATTGTTCATTATAATTAGTGAATATTTAAAAATATAATATTTTTACAATATTCTTCATTTACTTATGTTTATGAAAATTTCTTGCATTAGTTTTGGGTGACTCTCAAATAATTTCATAAATTCACCATTTTCTGCAAGCTCTTTTTGATGTTCTTTTATATACTTCATAATATATGTTTTTACAAATTCTATATTATACTTAAAAGTTAAGTCAAGTGTATACACAATAGTATTTGTGTTAAGATTTCGACACAAAAATTTTTGGAAAGCTTTAATTTTAGTCATTTCTTCTTCATTTTTTGCTATAACTTTCCATGCTCCTTTTGCTAAATCTTCTAATTCATAAAGATTAGCTATATCAAGAAGAGGAACAACAGTTTCAATATTCAGGTCAAATATAAAATATTCTTTACATATATATTGCAGCCCTACAAGATTATATTTATGAGCAGCTTTAAAAAGTTGTCTAGATATTTTATCTAAATTTCTGCATTTTCCTGTATAAATATATTGCAACATTTCTTCAATCACTTCTGGAGCATAGTCTTCGATTTTTATAGTACCAGTTAAATTTTCAGTCATTTTAGATATGCACATACATTTAAGTACATCACTTTTGCTTGAAAGAATATCTTCATGCGCATAAAATGTTTTATCCCCAACAATAATAGCAATGTCACTTTTTGAAGTCAATAAATGACTTACATTTTCACACAAATCATTGCTTTCTATACCTTCATTTCTGTTGAATCTCTGAATATCAAAATAAATATAACGGCATTTCATAGATATTGAGTCCAGGATAGTCAGCTTATCAGTAATTGAGATAGAGTTTGTTGTTCTCATACTTTCACGGAGAAATAAAGGAATCAACTCATTGTCTATTGTTTCAATTTTGCAAAATATTTCATATCCATAATCATTAGTGATCTTGTGTGCATAATTCTCAAAAGTTAAAATTAATGTAAAATATTTTGATTTGTCTATATCATATTGTTTTTGTGGTAAAACTCGGAATTCCAATGTAAATATTTCTGATGGTTCTTGATCCAAAACTATATATGGAAGTTCTATTTCTACATATTCTTCCAAACATTTTAATTCACATTTTACAGAAGTATACAACTTTTTTCTTGTTTTGCAGGTTATGTTCATATTTAATTATAAATTTTCCTTTATCAGTAGACTTTTTTTAATTTCTGTTGCAATATAAACTTTGAATATTTTTATATTAATATTTAGAAACACAACATATATAGATATACTTCTTGTTATACAGACTGTTTCAAAAATTGTATTGAAATGGAAATATGAACTTCTTTGGTTGAGTCATACTCACATCTATGTACATCCTTAAGTGATATTTACATGTACTGATAATAAATAATCATAAATTTTTAAAATGCTACCTAAGTGTCAAATTTTTGTTTGAAATCAAATCATTATTTTCTGTGTTGTGTAAAGATGTAAGTTGCATAAAATTTAAAATATTTTAGAATTTATAAAAAATGTGACAACTTGTCAATTTGTTTCTTGTATCATCTGTAATTTTGGACAATGATGGACTACTCATAAATTATAATAATTAAAAAAGAAATATTCAGGTATGTAGAACTCCTTGCATCTTGAGTATGCAGCAACTCAGCAAGCGATAAAAAAACTGTCTGAAATCTAGCATATTCGTGATCTATGGTAGAAATCAAAGTCACTGGGGCTGACATGACATAGCTAGCGCGTACTGGCGTCATCTGCTCCCCATAGCATCCTTGGGCCTTGGGGTTATGGAGAGCAGATAGCGCCAGTACGCGCTAGCCCTATCATGTCAGCCAGTCTTAAACTTCCCCATTGTATGCGGATAATATATTCTGCTTCTACCATAGATTACGCATATGCTAGATTTCGAACGATTTTTTTTCGGTTGCTGCGTTCTGCAAGATGCCTCTATGTAGACAATCTCTTGTATGAAATAAATTATAATTTTTGTATTATTTGGTTGGTACTAGGTATTTAGTGTACAGAATTTGAATTTAATAAATTGGTTTTTTAAATAAAAAAAAATGTTTTTTTATAACTTTGAGGCCCTTTCTTGACAGCTCTCAATGCAACATGTAACTTACAACTTATATATAAAGACAACAGTACAAAAGTTTGTAAGAAAAAAGATAGATAACTTTGGTGTACGCAGTTATTGAATACTACAAAGAAAAGGCCTGATCTAAATAATTAGAATAGTTAAAATTGAATCATATGTCTTTGTTTTAGGAAAAGAGGTTGCTGGTAAAATAACATTAAAACATGTGTATGAAATTGCTAAGATAAAATCAGAAGATCCACCACTTGCTTTAATGACTTTACAACAGATCACTCAAATGATAGTAGGAGTTGCAAAAAGTGTTGGTATTGAGGTGGTTCGAGACTTGAATCCAGAAGAGCACAAACAATTTTTGGAAGAGAGAAAAATAATAATTGAACAACAATTAAAAGAAATACAAGAAGCCAAAGAAGCAAAAATGCTTCGAACTGGTTAAATGTCATATAATTAATAAGTTTTTATATTGATTTCTATCTTCATGTATATTAATGTAAATAAAAAGAATAGTCATAAACATTTAACTAATATTTATTGTAAATCATTTTCATATCCATTTTCATAAATTTTCGAAATCTTGTCTTTATCAACCCAAGAATAAGAAATTTAAATTATAACATCTCAAAATACACCTAAGGTTTATAGAAATTTAATTAATACTATATATTAAACTTTAGAAACTCACTTTATATCATGGTAAATACATATAATGAATTATTAAAACACTATAAAGATAGTTGAAATAACAAATTACAACTGGTAATATTTTGTTAAATTTATAAGTTTATTAAATAACGAATTATTTAGATACAGTAGTTAAAAACAAATTATATCAACTACTATAACTTATTTTTAAAATATTCGAAAATATGTAAAATAGAATAAGCAAGATTTCAATATATTTTTATCTGTAAAGAGAACAATTAACAAATAATTTAACAATTAAATTTACATTTAACACAAATAAATTTAGGATCCTTATTTTACTAATATTTACATAATAAATAAAATGATAAAATAAGTTTGAATCATAACATGATTGACGTACATGTACAATTTATAAAATGTCTTATGTACAGCATTGAACAACAGTTATAGTTATTCATATAACTTCTTCTTCTTTCGTTTTATTGGCGGTGGGTTCCTAAAGTTTTTGAACGCCGCGTTGCCACCACTCAGACGTAATAGTTACAGGCGTACTCATAACTTGAAATATTAAATTATAAAAATTTAACAACAATCTTGTCAATCTGTTTTACATATCCAATCTAAAATTTGTATGTCTCCAATGTATAACGCTGGATTTTTCTATAGTTGAAAATCCCGCAATGTCCTGCAAGATGTCTTTTTCTGCATAACGCAAGGTTTATCAAGAACGGTTGAAGACGTGCGCCGTCTCTTCTGCAGCTATTTCTCATAGGTCCCCACCGTTGTCTCCTCTGCAGCTTATACTTCTGGTAGCCCCACGCCTCCATCTTTTTCG
>JAPYZP010008358.1:0-13535 GCA_030522985.1 Torymus sinensis
AAAGATTCGGCAAAGCCACTCTGATACATCTTCTACGTAATACGGTTACCGATCGCGCCATCCGAAAATTTTTCAAGTGCAAAGTTCGCTTTCACTTCCCCAACACACGTGCGTCTCTTACAAGATGAATCCGGCAGCAGCTGCCTGGCCGGCGATGAAGGAATTCGAGAAATGCTCGCTGAATGAATTAAAAAAACGCGCCCATAGGCATGAATGGATGGGCCAATCGGTAAACAATCTTACGGTATATATATTACTATACCCGCCGTGTGCGTATATATAGTGGGGTATAACTTAAAGATTTACGTAAATCTCTCGAATTTTCCTCCTCGTCACGCGGGCAATAGTACGCGGCGTCTTCGTGACCTCGATAGAGCGAGGTGTATCGCCGCGATGGAAAGATTTTTTTAGTGGATAATACCAGTTTTTGTGTTGCGCGCCGGCCGGAGAACGAGAAAAGTGCCTTAGCATGACAATAAATAATCCGCGTGATCTTGGAGAATACGGGATAAGGTGGAAATTTTCTTCGAGGAAGACGTATTTAACGTACGTTCGGGCTCTTTTTTTGTATACACTTTTGATTTGTTAATCAAATTGATCGTTTTTTTTTTGTTTTTATCATCGAATAAAAATCTTATCTACTGTCAAAGATGTGTGGAAATAAAAAGGTGTCATATTACTTGATTGATTTATTTATTAAGTACCAACGATCAATTGAACAATCCATTTATATTGTTTGTCACTGGCATCCTATCAATAATTTTTTTATTCGTTCTGCTTACTATACCTATAATCAATATTTTTAATCTCAAGACGATATACGCAATACCATACCTCAATGATAAAAAGGTAAAATTTCTTATAGCTTTTCGAAATAAAAATACAAATGTAAGCTTGACAACACACTAACTTTGAAATTATATGTACATCTGTAATTAAGAAAATTTTCTTATTGCGAGTATAAATTTTCTGAAAAATATTTTTGCCAGATAGGATCTAATCTATCGGTAAAACGCAATAATAATAGCCGCAGCGACAATCGACTTTCGTTGTGCAATGAAAAGAAAATGCTTATCGTCATATACATCTTTTTAACGATTCCTCTTTTAATTACACGCCGATTATTTCTTCTGATAACACGCACACACGAGCATGAGCAACGCTCACGAGAAAAATAAATAGTTTTTTCATCATCGCGTATGTACTGTTTAACCTCGGCAATTTGCATCTGTAATAAGGATAATGTTTATACTCGTTCTAAAAATAATCATTTCCCAGCAGTTTTTTTTCGTTATCTACATTTCCATGTCCCCATTCCCCGTACACTTGTACCAACCCATATAATGCACTAATAAAACAATCCCGGACGACAAAAGCGTCACGCGGGCTCGTGTTCCGATCTTGCATAGCGTCACGTAATGCATGACGCGCGCTGGAAAATCGCTTCATTTTCGCTTTACGGCTAATCGCGGGGCCGCTATGTACACGCTCGATACCGTAAAACGGCTGCGCGCCGTTTTCTCCCTCCCTTATACACTCATATCGATCGCGAGCAGCAGTACTTACCTACACAGACGCAAACGAGTTTTAAAGCGCCGCGCGTAATGACGTTTCCCGTACATATCTACTATATATATGTGAAGCGAGGAAAAACCGGAATCGGATCGGATCGCGGGAGAGCAAATTGGCGTTTCGTAAGAGCGCGTGCACGAGGGGACGAGTTCGGGATATATATGTAGCAGTAACTCGCGGAGGAAGGTAACAAAAAAAATGGATAGGCTGTATGTGATGTTGGGGAAGGATTAGGTAACGGAGAAGGTGATTTGGGGAAAAAATCTGCATGCTAATGGTTTTAAATCGGGGGGAGGAGGGATTTGATTGGAGTTGGTATAAAAAAGGGGAGTTTGATTGCTGCTATGGCTTTTGTTTTTCATTGAGATTATGGGTATTGAGCTGTTGTGGATTTTGTTGATTGCTGGGTTGTTTTTTTTTTCATGAGTTTGAAGATTTAATGGAAGAAATAAATAAGTATGATAAGTGTAATAATGATGTACCAAATTGATTTGATTTTTCATTGTCTATAATCCTTGTTTACTATATATTCAGGGTATGTGTGTAAATAGCATAAAGTAACTGACAATTACACCTGATGTTATTATACCTTATATAATCATTAAAAAAAAAATTAAACGACCGTTCGTATCATCATTGAATTTCACCGAATCAAGACCGTAGAAAACGTGTTAATTGCCTTCTGAAGGATTATTATAATCGTAATTATGTAACTCTGTATTTAATACACGGGAGAAAAGTGATGTATTTCACGCAGATGGCTTTGAAACTATAAAAAAAAAATCCACTTTTCAAACGTAAATCATAAAACCGTAAATTAAACCTAGACACGCTGCGCAATTGTTGAATGAAGTAAATGGTCATTTAATCAATCGCAAACACGATTTTTTTTTAAATAGTTTTCCGTGAAACATCACTTTTTAAATTCAACCTGATAAATTTATCAGTCGGCGTTACTCCTTCTCGTCACCTCTCTCTTTCAACGCCGCCGATAAACGCACGTATCGGCCGCATAAATATTCAATGACTTATTGGAATACAGATCTGCCAATTATCGGGTCGGCACACTTTTATAGCAACGACTCACTCACGCGTCCGCGTACGCTATATAAGCTGCCTGCACATTTTCATGGGGACCAATCGAGAAAAGGAAAAAATATATACACATCACTCTCTATATGCCCCTAGATACTCACCCTGACAAAGCGCGGCTTGTACCCGTCATCGTCGATGTCCCCGGCGACGATCGGCACGTTCATGCTGTCTGCATCTCACGGGGCCTCTCGGCCCGCCAGCAACAATTATTCCCAACAACAATAACAACAGCAGCACACTCAACTCTCACACACACAGCTCTGTCGCGCACTCAGCCGCACTTTCTATATATACATACACGCGTATGCACAGATTCCCCCTTGTTCACCGATTATCGCCAGCCACCGTATACATTTTATAGCAACCGATAAACAACGAACTATATATACTGCAACGATTTCTACTGTGCACGCGCGGAGAGACAGAGCACACTGCAGTGACGGATATGGAAGCGCGCGTCAGTGCGCGGCGACGTTCTCCGGCGCTCTGCTGTGGCAGTACCACGCGCGAGACTGCGAGAGCTATACACTACACAACACGCCCGCGAAAAAACACACACCGTGTGTGTGTGTGTGTGACTGTCGTCAGTGTCTAGCACGCGCACCGCGCACTGCCGCAGCGCAATGGTCCGTGACGCCGTGTGTCGCGCGCGTCGCGGCGCGGCGAGTGTGTTTAGTTTTCGAGAGAGAAAGAGAGAGGGAGAGTAGCGCCCTCTGCGCGCCGAGAGTGAGAGCGTATCTGAGAGAGAGAGCGAGCGCGGTTACCTTTATTCTCCGGTTGATCTGGAGGTGTGGTAAGTACAGGAGAACGGAGAGCGAGTTGGTGTTTGGGAAGCGGAGTGAATTCTGTGCTTTGAATTCTAATGGCAATTGGTAGTGCTAGGTTTGTTCGATATTTCCTAAAATATTGATACTGAGCATCGATACGTATCAATGGTTAAGATATCGATAGGTATGATATATCGAGACAAAAATATCGATATTACCTGTATCGATACGATTAAAAGAGAAATTAATTTTTGTTAAATACTATAGCGATCTAATTTCAAATGAAACCAATGATCCAAGTGTATCAATTCGAAATATAAAATGAATAATTTAATTCACTCAGATTAAAACCATTGAACCCGAATAACCCAAGTAAAGAAATACTAAATAAAAATAGCATTATTATTGAACGCTTTACTTTCTTGTAATTACGCTATAATGATTTTTGAAAAATCTAACACTACTTACAATACTTGAATACTTTAGAACTACCCTGTCAACCTATGATAAAATGAATGACCACTTTTTACGCAAAAGTTTTGATTATTTTATTATAATTATATTACAATACACTTTTAAGTAGTAACATTTTTTGTTAATAAAATTATTTATAATTAATAAGAATATCAGGTTCTCACTGCCGGCCTTAGCTTTTCCAGCATCCCTGGTCAAGTTTTCTCATGGCGCTCCTTTGAGGAATTCAAAAGATAGAATTTATAAATCATTTGATAACAAAATAAAACAAATTTGGGACCTCAAATTATTTGAATAAGTTTATACTGTCTAAACGAAAATTTAATATTCGAAATTTCTATTATCATATAATGTCAAAATTTAATCAAAATAATTTTAAATAACCTAAGTCGTAATAAAAGTAATGCACAAAATATTGTAGAAAGTTAATAATTAAATAAACTCCAAAAACTGAATAGCCGGGAGATACGAGTTCGCGTAGAAGAAGACGGCCTGCACACGGGCGGGAGAAAGCAACTTGATTAATAGATAAGCTCTATAGCCCAAATAGCTGAGGTATACAAGGTCTACGTAGAAGATGAAAAGGGCACGCAGATTGTCGGGAGGAAGCGAGTTGATTATTTAATCAACTCCAAACCCCAAATAGCCGGGGGATGCGAGTTCTGCGCAGAAGACAAAGAAGGCACGCAGATTGACGGCATAAATCAAGTTGATTATTTAGACAATTCCAAACCCCAAATAGCTGGGGAGTGCTTGTTCCGCGTAGAAGAGAATGGTATGTCGACGGACGGGAGTATGCAACTTGATTAATAGCTTAACTCTATAACCCAAATAGCCGGGAAATCTAAGGTCTACGCGAAGAAGACGAAGAAGGCGCGTAGACAGGCGGAATAAAGATAGTTGACTATTTAATCAACTCCAAATTCCAAATAGCAACGAGATGCGAGTTCCATGAACTAGAATAAGGCACGCTGACGGGCTGGAGAAAGCAAGTTGATAATTAAATAACCTCTAAAATCCAAATAGCCGGGGAAGGCGAATTTCACGTAGAGGGGAAGGAACGCAGATGGCAGTTCATTATGGTTTCTTATTTTTTAATAATCAATGGGTTTTCTCCCGTCCGTCTACATCCTTCCACTACTACGTGGAACTCGCCTCTTCCGCCTGCATGCTTTCCTTTTCTTTGTAGAACTCACATTCCCCGGCTATTTAAGGTTTGGAGTTTACATAAATCAATACGCTTCATTCCGCCGGTCCACGTGCTTTCCTCCTGAACGTGAAACGCTCTTCCCCCGGAATTTCAGTTTTGGAGTTGATGAAATAATCAACTTGCTTTCTCCCGCCTGTCTGCATGCCTTCCTCATCTACGTGGAACTCGCATCCCCCGGAGATTTGGGTTTTGGAGTTGATTAATTAATCAACTTGCTTTCTGCCACCCATCTGCGTGCATTCCTCTTCTACGTGGAACTCGCATATTTGGGATATTTGGGTTTTGGAGCTTTGGAGTTTTCCCCCAGCTATTTGGGTTGTGAAGCGCCCCTACCAGCCCGGCGCCCTCCAGCGCCCTAGGGCGCCGCTCCACCTCAACCCCCCTCCTAAGCCCTACTCCCTCCTGCAGGTACTCATATAACAAATGTTATCTTTTTTTGGCAATCTGTTAATAAAATTATTTACAATTATAATTATAATGATCTCCACGACATAAGCTACATTTCGATATTTTACATTGATACATAATATTAAAATACTAAAAATATTTAGCTACCCATTATATCAAAACGCCAATCGCTTTTTGGTAATGGAGACAAAAATAGTAGGTGGTCTAAGTGTTTACTGCTCAGACGGTTTCTACTTTCAGTTAAAATAAGTCAAGCTTTGGAAAATAGTCTTTCCGAAGGAACAGAAGTGGCAATGATTATAAGGTACCGTTTGGCTAACGCAGATAAAGGAGAGGTTGAATTTTTGTTGCAAAATTTTATTGGGTTCTCTGTCATAGGTATTGCAGGCTGATTAAAATAATATTTAAGCTCATTGTACAATTCTCCTTCTTTCCTAGATGTTCTTACTACCTTCCTTTTTTTCTACCAATTTATTATGTAGATGCCAAAAGCTATTCTCGTCACTAATATTTGTTTCACTACTCTTTAAAATTGTTTCACTATTATTATTTTTTTGGAAGCCTCTATTCGTCCGTGGTTAAATAACTATTGGCGAGTGCCCGCTTGACTCGCATTCAGTGCACCTATGACTAGACCCACACTACTGAGAACAACAAACGAGTCTATTATGTTTGCTCAAACTGCACAAAATAACAACACCATCGTATACGGTGTAAAAGTCCGACAATACTAAGTCAAATAGTACATGACTATGTAAACTCAACTGTCATTGACATTATGCATTACGTATATGAAGGTGTAACTGAAAAGGTACTTTCTATTTTGTTTGAAACAGAAAACCGTACTCAGGTTTACTCTCTTCTAGGTTTTATAAATGTAGTGGATGAAAAAATTAAGCGCCTTACTCTACCATCATTCCTTCCGAGAATCCCGAGAAAAATGAAAGATCATGCCTACTGAAAAACATCCTAATTAAAATTATTTTTATTGGTTTATAGTTTACCTATTTTAAAAAATATTATGGCAAAGCAATATTTTGAGCATCATACATTACTTGTATATGCCATTACGCTTCTAAATTCCTCAAGTATTTCCTAACAGATGATAAATGATGCAAAACGCGCTCTTGTTGAATACGTTTCGCAATTTTAAGTTTTATATGGGCGAACAAATTTAGTATGTAATGTGCACTTACTTTTGCATTTATCCGATGAAGTCAGAAAGTTCGGCCCCCTTTGGACAATGAGTTGTTTTCCTTTTGAACATTTGAATGGTGGTCTAAAGTCGTAGGTACACGGATCTAGATATCCAGAGCTACAAATTTGTTCATCGGTATCCACATTTCTGTCATTATCGGAGTTAAAGCAAAAATATTTGCAACCAAGAACTTCAGTGTTCCAATGTTGTAAAAAAATAGATACCTCTGGTATTCGTAGGTATAAAACTAAATACTTACAACAAAACATTTTTGCTGTATATATTTATAAAAAATTGAATTATATACCAGCATACATTATAAATACTTTAAATGTTTTATATTATGTTTTAAACATTGATAAGTGTCATTTCTTTAAAAGATTGCTAAAAAATGGTATATATTACGAAAGCGAAGCGCATGCAAAGAAGTCAAATTCTTCTTGTATTAAATACGTCACAAATAATGTAAATAATATAGGTATTTATTCAGCAATGTATTACAGTTTTGTAATTGCGAATACGAAACTCCATGCACTGAATGTAATAAGGATTGTTTGGTATATGCTATTGTAACAAAATGTATTTCAGAAAGAAATTTCATTTGCCCTGTTACAAAAAATTATATATCTACAATATTTACGTGCCATAAGACACACAACGACTATATAGCTGTTAATGTTAAAAATATAATTAATGTTTTTTATTATTTTAAGATCGATGATAAATATTTCGTTGTAGAACCAACTAATATCCATGAGATAGAATAACAATAATAACAATAATTTAGAACCAATTTTTGTTATCTGAAGGAAGTTTTAGCGAAGTTTAGGTCAACTTTGTCTAAACTTTTTCTCAAAATTTTAACTTTTCAAAAATCTAATACCATAAATTTTCTGCAAACTTCCGAAAATCTTCCGCTAAAGTTTTCACAAAGTTCAGCAAAACTTTACCTAACCTTTTCCTTGAAATAATAGACGAAATATCGACGTTTCGCTGAGTCTCATTGGCCAAGTTTGAACAAAGTTTAGCCAAAGGAAAAGTTTAGACAAAGTTCAGACAAACTTGGCTATTTTTACTCGGGAAGGGCAACAATTTGCACAAAGTCTTCAGCAGGTGAGTTAGTTGTATCTTCAGCGGTGGTAGTCTTCGGCTCTTGTGCCAGAAACTGCGCCTAAGTCATGTCAACCCGCCGAGAACTGTCTTTTAGCGTTGACGTTTGCGCCTATATAACGCTGTCCCGCGCTACTCTACTATATATCTGGTCACAGCAGGCCCCTGCGCTACGACTGCCCGCCCCACAGTCCCAGTGCTGGTGCCGAATAGCGAGGCAGAGGCATGGGAGTCGGAAACCTTCCTTGCTGGCGTTGATGACACCAGACGTATGGGAGTGATGGGGCGTCGTACGCGAAGAAGCTGGCTTAATACGGCGCGGCGCTAATGAAATTAAGGCTCGAGCGCCTACACGTGCGTTCTGCTGTTTGATGATGGTAGCGGTGGTTGGCTTTTTGAGGCTGACGATTGTACACTTTTGCGGCATAAATCGCATGGTACATCCTTCCATTTATCAGAGCACTTCGAGTGGCACGGGTGTTGGCAAATTGGACAAGGTGCTAACGATCGCGTCGATAAATCCCCGTGGATTGAGCGAGACAGTCCCGCATTTTTAACGCTTGTAAGTTCATGCTACACCCTACGTAAGTTTTTGTTCTATGACTTCTAATGTGGTAAAGCTAGCCAAGTTTCAAGCGGCGACGCTCAAAAGTTAAACATAACGAACTTTTCAGAGTCAAAGTTAGTATAAAGCAGCTTTATCATTAGATTTTGAAAAGTGTACATTAACATTAATTATTAAGTGAAGATTGTCATGGATTTTGAAAGAACACAGGTAAATATCAAACAATTCAACTTTTTTTGATATATTATATTTAATTATAGAAATATTTGTAATTTCAGTAGCCATTGATAGCATGTGGTTATTGTGGACTTGCGACGTATTTGAAATTCCGAACGTTCATAAAGAACGAAATATTAACTTAAAGTTTCTAATTTTTCGAATTCAACTAAATCTGAAAATTAAAAAACGTTTTCGTTCACTATGAACGTTCAAAATTTCAAGTACCTGATTAGAAACAATTTCTATTTTATATAAAAATTTAATTATTGTAAATATTTTATAGTTAATAGGGATCATAAAGCAGATCGAAGCCCCCAAATTAGTGGGTCAAGGAGATAAAAACCATAAGCTAATGAAGTTTATTGTATGTAACAATAATAACCGGAACATACAATGCTTAATATGGAATATCCTTATTTTTAATTTTGAAAATCAAATTAAGGGCAATGAGGTGATTGTTTCTAATTATTTGTGTATTTTAACAAAATATTACATTAAATAATCTATTTTTATTGATATAAAAAATCATTGTATATGTTTAGATAATTCATATCGATGGAGGAAAAGCTAAAGCGTCATCCAATGTATATAGAAGAAATGATGTCAATTTAGCTCCAATCGAAATTTCAATTCAAGAATCAACAAATTCAACTAAATAACTATATGAACGTTCGAAATTTCAAGCGCACACACACACACACACACACACACACGCACACCCCCACTCACCCACCCACCCACACACACACACACACACACATTTTTTAATAAAATTCTTTATATTTTGACTACTTTAAAATAAAAACCAAAACTTGAGAATAGTAGCAAGTAGTAAACTTGGCTCAAATCGATTTTTAAAAAGAGATAAGTTATTATGTGATGAAGAATTTGTAAACTTTAATATTTATGATTTTTTATTAATTATAAGATCATTACAAATGATATTATTAGTGAGAATTATATATCACTATTTACTCTTAATGATAATATTGAAAGACCAAGAAAATTAGTAAAAACTGAGAAAAGTGTATATTCACATGATACTATCCTTACTATGAATGTTGAATTGCATAAAGAATTTTTTATAAAACTTGTAAATTCAATGGAAAACATAAAAAAAAATTTTATTATAAATTTCATTCGGGGTCGAAAAATTTCGAAAAATTTCACCGTTAACAAGCTTTCTTTTTGAAAAAGCAATAACAAAAGTTAAAATAATTTCAAAGACGAACTCACGGATAACAAAAAAATCACTCTTCAAAAACTGCGAAACGAAGAAGAAAGAGAAGAGAATTCTGCAGAAGATATAAGTAATGGTTCGGAAGAGGAACAAGCAAGTGTGAAAAGGAAGCCGAGTAGCTCAGGGGCCCTAGGAAAAGGAGTACAGCAAAGAAAGGCTGAAGTGGAAGATCGGAGCATGAAAAATATTCGGAGAGTGGCGAAAGAAAAGAAGATAAGAAAAGACAAAAAACAAAACAAAAGTATAATGAATAAAAATAAGTTGTTTCAAGGATGAAAAAGGAAATTATCAGATAACATCAAGTCCAAGAAAAATAAAAAATAAAGTAAATATTCACTTATATACTGTTTTATACTAATTATAGTTATTATGTTATATTGTTATATATTAGTTCTTAATTTAACTGAGTACTTAAATTAATCTATCTGATTATGTAATAGATATTTGTAATGCGAACCATAAATAAATGCCACTTATTTATTACAGCAGCTTGCATTTAATTACATATATTACATTTATATCGTAAAGTCATGTAAAAAAAAATTACGAAAAGTAAATAAAAATGAAATGAATCTAAACTTAACTTTATATAAACTTTCCTGAATCTTTAGATTGTTATCAGCACAACTTCCGCTAAATGTTGCAAGTAAAATTTTCTTATAACGTTATTAATACCTTATTAATAACTTATGTAAAACTTCGGATCAACATCTGCTTAATTTCATACATTTCATTATTTCGTAATTGTAGAATTTGTTCGTTGGTCTGCGATTTGCCAAAACTGTCGAGAATATTATAAGAAATCTAAATTAAAGAAAGATGATCGATATTTTAAAAATCTTCCACTCAAAGAACAAATAATAGATATTGTAAAATGCAAAACGTATACAGATTTCCGCAAATGCGATGATACAAATAATGACATAATTAATAGTAATGTATATAACAAATTATGAAGTGAGGATATGATTGGACCAAATGAAGTAACCATAAATGAGCTACCTTATAAAATTAGAAAGGATAATGCGATCCTTTGTAGATTTTGGTACAGTAGTAAAAAACCAATCATGAATACGTTTTTAGAGCCGTTTGTAAATGAACTCATTGAATTGGAAACGACAGGATTTCAATGTACAACGTATATGAAACCAGAAACCGTTCTGATAAAAATCCATGCTATTTTATGTTCAGTCGATTCGGTTGTAAAACCTATGATAAAGATCCATAAACAATTTAACGGGAAATATGCCTGCTAAATAACATTGACATTGCCGATTCCTTTCCACCAGACTACCTCCACTCTTGTCTGGAAGAAGTATGTAAACTTTTCATTAATGCATGGTCTGATTCGCATAACAGTAATGAAATTTGGTATTTAGGAGCGAAATCAAATGATTTTGGAAAAATATGACAATATTCTTCCCTTCCATTGGTAAAAGAGTTTATGCTTCTTCGGTACTATAAGCACTGATTTCTGCTAGCTACAATAAAGAATATTACTCCTGAGGATCATAAATTTGCAACAGAAGCCACGGATTTATTTGTAAAAAATATTGAAAAATTGTACGAAAAAGATTTTATGAAATTTAATACTCATTTGTTACAACATATACAGTCTTTTGTCAAGAGTTATGTAGCAATACGGGTTTGATCAACTTTTATATTTGAGGACTACAACAGAATTTTAAAAATGTGTTTCCATAGAACGCATTATATACCAGAGAAAATTTGTAAAATGTACTATAGATTAAAATGTATTAGAATGCTTACAAACGGGTAAAAAAGAGAAACAATAGATTTTGCCTTTTTTTAATGATAGGATCAAGATATTTGAATCGGATAGACAGCATTCTATAGAGAATTAAAATACCTACATTTTCTTTAAAAAAATTCTCTAGCTATAGCGCTTATTTTGTTATGAAAAAAACTGTTTTTTTTTTAAAGTTCATAACTCCTAAACTAAAGGGTCAATTTTTTTTGAGAAAAATCACGATAATGCAGACTATAAAGAACTATAACTTGTAAAAATTTGAATCCGTTTTTTCGACTAGTTTTTGAGAAAAAAATTGAAATGTGAAAAAAATGAGTTTTGTATATCCAACGATTACGGGAGTAAAATTGACTTTATCGCTTCCAAATTTCTTGTAGAGGTAGATTTTGGATAGCTCTCGGTCAAGTTCTTTGGGTAAAATGATTGGTCCAGAAATTTCAGAAATATTTAAGGTTAAAATTTTTTCATATTTTTTTCAAATCGTAAGTTATCGGAACGGCTCTATGGATCAGCTCCAAATTCATAGATCATTTTGCATGTGATATAGTCAATACCTACGTAAAATTTTATCCAGATTACATGGTTATTTTTTTAGATATTTGATATTTAAAATGTTAGTATTTTTGAAGATGACTTTCATAGTTGTCACATGATAACTAGAATAAAATTGTTTTATTTTCTTTGAAATTTGGTAGAGATGTAGAGTTTGTATATTATTTATTAGAAGAGTTCTTAGGGTAAAAGAATTCGTTCATGAATTTCAGGGATGTCAGTGCTATGGTTAATAATGCTTACTTATTATTCTATATACTTATATTACTCCATGGCGGAGAGGAGAGCGAGGGTGAAGATATACGAAGGAATGAAGGAAATGGCAAGAAAAGCGGGTTTTAAAGACGCGAAGATTGTGATAAAGGAAAATGGTTGGAGAGAAGGGGAAATGGACGAGAGAACGGAAAAGGGTAGACGAGACTGGGAGAAGGAAAAGGAGGAGTAAGGGAGGAGAAAGAACGGGGACAGGAGGAGGAGAGGAAGAGGAAAGGAGAAGAGAAAGGGGAAGCTAAATAATTTGAAAATGTTACAGAAAGTTTAAATCGAAAACACACTGTCGGGCAGAGATTGTAAAGATGTATATATATTATAGAACTGTAAGTCGCGGATAAGTGACGGTGATGTATAACCGAAAGGTTTAATAAAGCTAATTATTATTATTATTAATTATATTACTATATGTTTGCCATCAATGTTGATAACTACTTTTCTGTTGACAATGATGATGGAAGATGAAACCAATGACCAATGACCCGTTGAAATAATTTAATGCGAATTATCGATGAGAATAATCTTATGAGTAAGGTGTCATCATACTGCGCTGACAATGCAAATACGAACTTCGGAGGAGTTCGTCGCCAAGGACGTGAATATGTTTATTTTAAGTTACAAAAAAAATTAAATAAAAGCATTGTGGACGTAGCATGTGCAGCTCACATTGTACATAATACGATTCAAACAGCTTCTGATCTATTACCAATAGATGTTGAAACTATAATTAATCAAATTTATTCGCATTTTTATATTTACACCTTACATACTACTGAATTGAACATTTTTTGAGATGAAGTTAAAGTGACGTACAAAAAATGTTAGGCTACTACAAAACACGATAGCTTGCTCTTCTTCCAGCGATAGAAAGAGTTTTAAGGTAGTTCTCGAGTAGTAATCGGAGGCAAAAGTTTTGACTCTCTCTCTCGCTTGAGGCGCGTGTTTTGTTTACGCTAGGGAGAGACCCGAACTCTTCGAACGGACAGTACCCCCACTCCGCGCATTCTCGCGCTGTCTCTCTCACTCTCATGGCGCGAGACCGCGAGTCTAACAAAAACAAGCTGCTATGGATTACAATAACTCG
>JAPYZP010008363.1:0-14895 GCA_030522985.1 Torymus sinensis
ATATGCAGGAATTTTTTTGAGTGATTCTATTAGCGCTTTCGTTAGTTATCCGTGTTTAAAAAGTAGGTTAATTGCAGATTCCTACTTACCGACAGTACGATTTTTATTTAATTAAATAAATTCTCATCATTTTTTTGGAAAAACACGTCTGTCAGGCGCTCCGTATACTTAAATCATATACGCAGAATTTTTGGAGACGATTCTATTGGTATTTTGATGAGTTATATTCTTTTGAAAATTATGTCGGTATTTCACATCCCCTTAAATGCTTTTTGAAATGGCCAACAAAATTTTTTCCTAATTTTATCTCATATTTTATCTCTTTTATTCATAACAAAAGAGTAAACTAAAATTGCATGTATTTAAGATGAAGATTTTTTATAGATAATTATCACATGTATGAAAACCACTAGAGGCATACAGTATTAGTAATTAATTTTCTTTATATCTTTACTGACTGTCATTACTCCCTACAACACAATCCGAGGCATGTTTTGGAGCATGAGGCGTCTTGAAATATTCATTACAACAACTTAAGTATGTGCATTTAATTAATGTAATATCAACCTCAGTAACCTTCTCACTACTGTATTAACACACTAATCACACCTCAAGTAATATTTATGAATCTTTGCAAAATAATATTAAACTTTTATTATCTTTTATACAACCTTCTCTGAACTTAATTCTTTGCCAAAAGTAATTTTTCTTCAATCGATAATTTTCGTAATGATTATTATATATATTAACATTTCAAAGAAAAATCGTTGTATATTGGAAGTGAGATAAAAAAGCAGGTTGACATTTCTGATCACACAGAGAATTTTGAACTCGAAGATAACTCGTCATTAGCTAAATGGAGTTCTTTGGATCTTCTAGCAGAAGAGGACGACGCACCGTCTCCCACAGTAGCAGATGCCAACAAATCTCAAGGTGTGTATCGTTAGAATATATACATTACTATTACCCGTAAAATCTGAATGGTAATCTTACTGATCCTTAAATAGAAAACAGATTGTTCAATACCGAATGATAATTGTTATCTCTTTCTGATAAAGGAAAATATTATATTTACGATATTGATGTAAGATTTACTTTACATATAATTATCATAAAATTAAAAAAGTTATATCATATTTCAGTCATAATACTTTTTATAAAAATATTTACAAATTCGACAAAACAAAGAATATTTACTAATTATCAGTGAATGTTCACTGATTATCAGTTATAAGTATATACCACTCATTTGGTTTCAGCGATTTAAATTTAGAGAGAAGGAAAAATTCAGCTATTTTCTTTATTAACATGTATGGTGCATATCATTTCCATTAATTAACACTTCTCTTATTTTCAAATGAATATTTAAGAAAATACAGTTCTAATCATGCATGTTCTCTAAAAAATCTTACTAGTAACTATCATCACTGCATTTTTATTAACTTCAGTTTCACAATGATTCAACTTAAACTAATCTAATGAATGAAGGCATTTTACAATTTTCATCACATTTGGTAACCATGATACTTATAACGATAAGAAATTTTTTATTAGAAAATTTAAAAATATTTTACTCCTCTCCAGCTGTCTATTATAAAAATTGTTTTGTGATTAAAGATAACGTAGAATACGGTTTTCATCGTATTTTAGCGTTTATGTAGGAATAATAGTATAGTATTCGTTTATTTCTATGTTCAGCTTACATATAGGCTTCTAGCCTAACTCCTCCCCATACACTCACAAAAATAGCTTCTAAGTGACAGAGGAAATCTTCTTATTATTAGCACAAGCAGCAAATCCGACTGTAAACTTTGCAGAATTTTGTTTAAAGTTTACAGTCAAATGGATTGCTCTTACTTGTAGAAGATTCATTTTATATGAAACGAATTTTCTGCTTGTGTCAATAATAAGAAGATTTCCTCTGTCACTTAGAAGCTATTTTTGTGAGTGTACAGTAATTTTATGTAAAAATTTCATAAGATTATTATCTTATAATAGGATGCGTATCCATTTCGTTATACATTATGATAGCATCGGTACCAATTTTGGAGATGTAATAATCATCTCTTGAACTTGAACTCTAAATGGCGCTCCAAGTGCAAACAGGATTGCATGTGCAATATCTTGAGGTTCCAATATGTCGCGACTATACATATCGCAAGCGTTATTTTTTATCATGTCTGTTCTGACATATCCTGGACTCAGATTCTGAAAATGATAAAAGTTTAAAAAATCCTTATAGAGACAAATTTTGACAAGTCGATATAATTTAACCAAATTTCATAATATACCGTAATTCGGATCTTATAATCCATCAGCTCTCCTATCAAAGTTTCTGATAAAGCCCTTACGGCGAACTTTGTTGCAGGATAAATGTTGCAATGTGGAGAGTCGGATGAGTTGATAACTCGATGCCCGAGAACGCTGGAAAGAATCATTTAATAAAACTCGCAAATAATTTCTTTGAACTGTATGCTGCTTATCATGTAAATAAAAGACCTTGGTTGTATATTTTCATGAGAAATAATTTACTCTTTATTTATAATCAGTTAAAAATTCATTTATAAAAACGGTCATAAATACAAATGTGTACCTGTTAATATTAAAAATATGCGCTTCCTCGTCCTTTTTTATTATTTCTAAAACTTTTTTTGTGCAACATAATAATCCAGTAAAGTTTGTATCGATAACTTTTTTAAGATCATCAAAATTAGTGGCTGAAATGAGAATATTAAATAGATCACAAACACTTAACTTATTTAAATACAATACTTAAGGTTATTATAATATTTGTGTATAATATATAATTAACTGATTTCAATAATAAAGTTGTGAGAATATAAACGAAAATGTATAAACATGATTAACACTAACGTAAGTTGTAATTTTTTTATTTTTACGCTGTAAAAATTAGCGCTTTAAAATGATTTTTGTGTGAGTAGTTATATGTTCATTAACTTAGATGCGTGAGGTTTTTTAGTGATTACTTACTATCAATTGAACCCTCAAAACCGCTTCCCGCGTTATTTATGAGTACATGAACTATTTTCAAATTGATTTTGATCCATTGAAAGGCACTGTCTACACTCTGTTGATCAGTTATATCGCATTCACAAGCGTAAAATTTGTCTGCCATATTCAATTTCTTTATTTCTTCCTAAAAACAATTACTTTTTTTATAACTTAAGAACAAAATAATATTGAGCTTGACACAGATTAAAATAGGAATGTAAACTTCATCATTTTTATAACTAATATATAATATATTTAATCACATATAAATAGTAATACTATGAAATATTAATTACAATTAATATAATTTTCAACAGTATATACATTGGAGTAATAGTACGAGGGCAATCATCCAAGGGAATAATCGATTTTATTACTCCCGGATTGTATATAAAACTTTATTTCTGACTCAACTGTGGTCACTTTGTTGACTTGGAAAAGTAGGACTACGCGAGATAACACTTTTAAATATTCGCCACAGAGTTGGCGGTTGTGCGTTAGATTATTGCCCTCAAAGCGGGGATGTAATAGTACATTATGTAACAAGGGAAAATAGTACTTACAAGGGGAGCACCCTGGAGGCGGGTCCTGAATTTGGCTAAAACTCTAGGAAATACTTCTTTATGACACACGTGTCTCTGGGGGTTTCTGGATGGGCCTCTTGTTCCGAGACCCAAGCTATTTTATGTCTAAAATGAAAAATTATTGATAAAAATGGGGTCTCTTTCTGTGGTTATATGATTTTTAATATTCCGGTAATGTAAATGGACTAAAAAGTTTATGAATGAAGGCAAAAAAGGCTTTAATTTAAGCTGTTTTTCGTTAAAAAAATGTAGATTTCTTCAAAAATTATAGGCTACCAAAAAATGGGGTATAAGAAGATAGCTTAAAATACCACCCGTTAAATGTTTGAACAAATAAGAAATTTTTAATCATTTTCTTACTTTATTTTTGATAGCCTATAACTTTTTAAGAAATCGACATATTTTAACGAAACATAGCTTAAATGAAAGCTTTTTTTGCCTTCTTTTATAAACTTTTTAATCTATTTACATGCCCGGTATATTTAAAAATCAATAACCAAAGAAAGAGACTCCATTTTTATCCAGAAGTGTTCATTTTAGACATAAAATAGCCTGGGTTTCGGGACAAAAGGCCGATTCAGAAAAACCCCGAGACACGTGTCTCATTATTTATCATAAAGTATCTCCTACAGTTTTAGCCAAATCCAGGACCCGCATCCCTGGTGCTCCCCTTGTTAGCTCTTGATTCCCATGGATGGGTGCCCGAGCGAGTGAAGCGCGAATAGTGAATACATTCATGCATTTGTGTATACTTATTGTTCACAAATAATCTCCAATATAGCGTTTGCGTACGCTCAGACATGTGTGTATATGAGGAAATCTCAAAAAAGTAGCACTTATCACCATCCCAAAATATTAAAAAATTTTTTTTGAAGCCACACCTCCCGCGCAGGTTTTTTCTTCTTCTTTATACCATAACTGAACGGAAAATACTAGTGTTCCAGAAAAAACGACTTGGCGACAATGTTTTACACGCATATTAATTTTTCTTATGAAAAGTAGTCATCGATGATTAACCAATAGCAATCTATTTAAGAAGCCAAGTAAAATTTCACAAAGAAGCGATTAAAGATAAAGAATAGAGCTTCCATTTAAGATATGAATCGTTAAAATCGGTCAATTCTGTGCAAAGTTATGTGATTTCGAAAATGGCGAAAAATGACGAAAAATTTAAGAGTTACATGAATTCGGCAAAAACGCTCTTTTTTCGTCATTTTTCGCCATTTTCAAATTCACATAACTTTGCACATCATTCACCGATTCTAACGATTCACATCTTAAATTAAAGTTCTATTCTTTAATCGCTTCTTTGTGAAATTTCATTTGGCTTCTTAAATCGATTGCTATTGGTTAATCATCAATGACTACTACTTTTCGTCCATTTTTCCCATGTTAAATTTCCATAAGAAAAATTAATATACGTGTAAAACATTGTCACCAAGTCGTTTTTTCTGGGACACTAGTATTTTCCGTTCAGTTATGGTATAAAGACGAAGAAAAAACCTGCGCGGGAGGTGTGCCTTCAAAAAAAATTTTTAACATTTTGGGATGGAGATAAGTGCTATTTGTTTCTGATTAAAAATAATAGGTGTTACCTCCATCAAAGTTTTTCTCCTGGCAAGCCCGACTACTATTAATCCCTCACATAGCAGAGTTTGTGCAATAGCAAGTCCAATTCCTGCGGAGGCACCGGTAACCACCGCTACTTTCCCGACCCATCTATCCATTTGTGATGGCATTTATAATATCTGTATAATAATTTTTCAATCGATTAGCAAATCATTAGAGTATGCGTGGGGGGTGGTATCATAATGATAAAATGTTCGATGAGTATTTTCTTAGAAAGGTAGAAGAATAAATTAGAATATCCTATGATAGAACAGCAATTTTTCCGAATGTTTAAAAATGTATAATATAAAACAATTCGAAAACATTAAGAATAACTTTTCATTGAAATTCTTTTAAAACATTATTTATCTTTACATTTACTTTTAGATTAAAGTTAATTAAAAATCCTCCTCACTTTCTCCGCTTAGGCCCAGAAATGGACTTGGTTTACAATTGGTCTTAAATACTGCATTCCTCATACCTTTCATACTTTCAAATTCAAAGTTGAAATATTTAAAAATCATCGCTTTTATTTAGAGAAGGTTTGACAACAATGAAACAGTATATATGACACTGTCACAAAATACGGTACATTGTCCACAGAAGACTATGTCACAGGTCGTTTTATACACAGTTTAGTTTTAGCCAATCAGCTCAATTCTTAAGCACAACAACCTCGCGTCGGTCACGTCAGCATCAACCAATCAAAAGTTTTCTTTTATCGGACTTAGCCAATCACAGACCTTTTATTTTCGCTTCACTTTACGCTCATCACTTTTTTCAGAGAGAAATTTTTTAAGATAGGATAGGAGAAGAAGCAAAATGTTTAGAATGTTTTTCACGACTTTTTTACGCTTATTATACGGTTTGTGCATCAACATATTCTGAATGTCATTATTATATCACCATCATCAATGAATTGCCAATTTTTTACTATTAAATTATGCAAAACAGTTTATTAAAAATGGTGAGTTTCATAAAAATGATCATGGTCAGAATGCATTCTGATAAAGCTAACAATTACCGACTGTATAAAAAAAACAAACAAAAAATTATCATACTTTATAGGAAATTTTGCTAGAAATCTATAGGACAATCATTATAATTTAATTTTATAAAACTATATATATACGTATGATTTTTACTAAATTTGTCTCTTAGTGTGTATTATTATTATTATTATTATTATATATATATATATAAATATAAAATAATAATAATAATAATAATAATACACACTAAGAGACATATATATATATAAAAATTATATGAAATGACTCTCATCTTTGATTATATGAATTTTTAGTCATTTATTTATTAGGCTGTCATCTATATTATGAAAAATTAATTGAACTATTTTTAATAAATCACTATTATCACATCTCGCAATATTTCATCGGATTAGCAAAAGACGCACCTCTTTCTTTATTAAAATCGTTATTCTCATTAAATGAAAAACTCGTGTCAGCCAGCTTTTCATCGTGAAATAAAAAGAAAGTAGTTAGTTTATAGATTTAAAACGGACGTTCGCGTCTGCCGTCTTCGTTCGGCACGCTTACTTACCTCGAAGCACTTAATTAACGAAGGGCTGGTTGTGATTTTGCAGACGACACGATATTCTCGCACTCGTACCTGCAGCGTGTGGCCAGCGAGCGGAGCGGCAAGCGACTGCAGATCCGGCCTTCAGCGAGCATCGATGTGTCTTGCCCCGCCTCACCTCAGCACTCGCCCACGCACCAACCCTGCAACACCACTGTACTTCTCATCGTTATGCACGCCGGCAGTGTTTTAGGTACGACTGACTGTCCGACTCTTGAAGTCCCGCAATTCGACTGGCGGGATTCCTACGCTGTCTCTGTTATTAGACTCAACCGGAAGACGAGCCAGCTATGTTTAGCATCGCTTAATCAACACTTTTGCCACGATAATTCAGTTGACCTCGCGTTATTATTATTTGGAAAACTTTGAAGCATTAATTTCAGTTTTCGTATAAAATACCTATTAATATATATATATGCTATAGGTATATTAACAATTAACATGGAAATTATCGATTTTATTTATTTATAACGATTATGTTTACAGACGCAAACGTAGATTTAACGGCTAAAAAATCAGATATAACTACGTTCAAAGGCGCTTTCGAATCAGTTATAAGGCAGCACTATCCCACGATGGTAGGGCACATAGCAATCAAGTTTGTTTCCTGTCCATCGATTTGTACTGAAGGTCTCGGAATATTATCTAGGTGAGTATGTAACTACATCAAATTCTAATGAACAGCAAGTTCAATAATATTCATAAATTTATTACACATATTAATTGAAATCACAAATATTGATTTCCGAATTAGAAATTTATTGGAAATTGAAATCGCCAACGTTTCACTATAGTAATATAGCTAATCGTTCGAGGATCAATCAATTATGAAATTCATTAGGCTAAACTGAAATTGAGTATTAGTCGGAAATAATTCAATGTACCTATATTCATGTACCCGAATTGCAATCGATAAAGCATCTAGGGTCTTTCGAATTTTCCATTTTTAAGATAGATTGTGAAATTCCCTAAATATATAATGAATTTGGTAAACATAGAAGAAACATACAAGAAATAATACGATTCTCTACTTTTGCGCACAGTCTTAGCCCGTACAGCTTCGACGTGTCGCCGTCGTACATGGACACGCCGCAGATCACGCACGACACGATACCGATCGGGGCCATACCGATGCTCGCGACCTCGACGCCGGACTACCAGGACTCGGTGACGCGCGTCGTCAGCGGCGCCAATCAGGTCTACCAGGACTTTGTGCGGAGCGAGGAGGGTCGGGGCTTCAACGGCCAGATCTGCTTCATCGGCGACTCCGTCGGCTCGATCCTCGCCTACGACGCCCTGTGCAGATCCTCCCAGTACCAGTCGCGCCACGACAGCGAGAACAGCATCCTCGAGCATGACAATCACGAGAACGGCTCGGCCGGCGAGGACGGCAGACACCTGTCGGCGCCCTCGCCCAGAAGGAGGTCGTCCTCCGCGAGGTAGATCTATTACCAACTATTCCCACCATGTTAGCAATGATTATTAAGAGAGAGCTTGATTATTTCATGGAATGCTCAATCCTCTTCGCAGCGATCACTCCCACCAGTGCAAGCTCGACTTCGAGGTGAGCGAATTCTTCATGTTCGGCAGTCCGCTGTCCCTGGTGCTCGCATACAGGAAGATCTCGGCGACGGGCGACAAGAGCGGCCACATTGCGAGACCCTGCGTCCACCAGGTGTACAATTTGTTCCATCCTTCGGATCCCGTGGCTGCTCGACTGGAGCCGCTAATTTCGGCGCGCTTCTCGCTCTTGCCGCCGGTGAACGTCGCCCGCTACCAGAAGTATCCTCTCGGCAACGGTCAACCCTACCACTTGCGTGAGTCTTATTAATTAAGCGAACATTTTTCCAAGTTCAATATTCTTTTGCTTTAAATGTCATATTTGGGCATTTGGGCTAGTCAGACTTTCCTTGATATATCTAATTCCGAATGTCCGGATCGTATTTCAGTGGAAACAGTACAGACGAACCCGCAATTGTTTGCCGAGGGACTGAACGTTCCCAACGTGACATCTCATATGAGAAGACTGTCGGATATATCAATCCATAGTACCATGTCTGGTATAGATACCGTACCTCTTCAAGCTGTATCTTCTCGTATATATCGCACTTTGCTTTTCTAGCCAGTATACTTGCCAGTATCTTTCTATAACAGATCGCGAAATTTAATTTTTTATTTACTTTAAATTTTAGTGACCCATAAGTGGTGGGGCGCGAAGAGGATAGACTACGCCTTATATTGCCCGGAGGGGCTCGCGACGAATTTTCCTACAAACGCTTTACCTCACTTGTTCCACGCTAGCTATTGGGAGTCCTCGGACGTCATTGCGTTTATTGTCCGGCAGCTTGGCAGGTTTGACTTGCAGCTGCTCGGCCACGAAGAGAAGGAGCTTACCAGCTTCCGTCCAGGCCAACCAAGGGAGAAATGGAATAAGAAACGTACCTCAGTTAAAGTTAAAGTGAGAAACCGTTAATCTTTTCTTTATTTTTCAGACCGAGAGTTTGTGACTCAATTACAAAATGATGATGTCATTTTTCAGAATGTCGCTGCAAATCATAGAGCTAATGATGTCATTGTTAAAGACGGCGCACCTCAAATACTTGTAGCTAGATTTATGTACGGTCCTATAGGAGTCATCGTACTATCAGGTACTATATTTTAGAACAACGCTATTAACTTTAATCTATCTAGTTTTGCACGTCCAATCTGTTATTAATATATAGGGAAATCTAATCTGTACTTGAATTGTAGGAGAAAAAGTAGATATTCATATAATGAAGGACGTCAAGTCAGGCGAGTGGATTTATTTTGCAACTGAAACGACAGACAAGAGCGGTAGAATTAATTATCACATTCCGGATGACAAGACGTTGGGATATGGACTTTATCCTGTGAAAATGATAGTAAGGTTAGTTGCTGTGCTTTTTCAACACCCAACTCTGCAAACTTTTTATATTTCTCCGCCGACAAAACCGACTAATTCTGTATGATTTGCAGAGGCGATCACACGTCCGTGGATTTTTTCATCGCTGTCGTACCACCAAAAACAGAATGCGTTGTCTTTAGTATAGATGGTTCTTTCACTGCAAGCGTCTCCGTCACGGGAAGGGATCCGAAAGTCAGAGCTGGCGCCGTAGACATTGTCAGGTACATGAAAATGTCCAATACGACAATAAAAAATGTTCACCAACTCTCATTTGTTAATTGACATTTAATTTTATTATCTAGGCATTGGCAAGAATTGGGATATTTAATCATCTATATAACTGGGAGGCCAGACATGCAGCAGCATAAAGTTGTTTCGTGGCTTTCGCAGCACAATTTCCCTCACGGCCTTGTGGCGTTCGCAGATGGTTTATCGACCGATCCCCTAGCGCATAAAGCTGCTTATCTGAAAAACCTGGTGCAGGTAATCCAATACGTTGTTATTATTCCACGTACAAATCCCGATAAAGCTACTAGACTAGAAAGCCGGGTAAAGTGTTGGATATTGATAGATGTTGAAATATTACGATACATTTGTCAATGCAGGAGCACGGAGTAATAATCCACCACGCGTACGGGAGCAACAAGGACATAAGCGTGTACACGTCGATCAATCTGCAGCCCAGTCAGATTTTCATCGTGGGCAAGGTCCCGCGCAAGAATCACGCCCTGGCGACGGTGCTGCAGGAGGGCTACGCGGCCCACCTGACCATGCTGCAGTCGCACGGGGGCTCGCGCCCGGCTCAGGGTAATGCGCGCATGGTCATCCCGAGGGGGCAGTTCGGCCTACCCGGCCAGAATGCCTCGCTGCGTCGGAGAAGGTGAGGTTCTACGAGCACAAGCCAACCCCGAAACGGACCACCCATTTCTTTCTCTCTCCTTCTCTATCTCTATACTTTATACTAACTGCGCCTCCAAAGCTCCGTCGCTCTCTTTCTCCAAACGTATTTCAACCCCAGCCGTATATCTATTTTATATATATATATATATATTGCCGTCTACTGCTTTTTTGTTAAACGATATATGACGCGTATATATTTTGTCAGACCATATCTGTGCATCGCGCTGTTTTGTTTTTTGTTCTTGTGTTTCGTTGAATTTTTGGTTTGTTGGTAAGCGAGATGACTTTTGATGATGGCATTCGCTGCCATTTGCAATAAATGCAACAAAGATCCCTGGTAGAAAGAGTGACGTTTCAACCCTGACGAAACTGTTTTGCATTCGGCGATAAATCATTTATTTCGACAAATTTGGTGTCTTCTTGAAAACAATATTCTGTGATGCCAAGGAATTAGAAGGGAACAAGTCGTTTGGAAAAGTTTTCGAGATATTGCGATTTAAATGCTAAAGCTTACATGCAACTGCTAGTATTTTTCATTTTTCAATTACATTGGAACTGCGGAATATCGAATTTTTTTCCAAAAAAGCTTAAAAAAATGGCGTATTGAACCTCAAAAAAGTCGCGAAAAATGGCCTTAACTCAATTTTCATAAAAGTTGGACTTGTTGCTTTCTTCCTTGGCACCACAGATACATAATAATGATTCTATTGCTGAAGAAAAGTAATTTTGAAGGTAAAACTATTTCTACTCGGGACCGAGAAAAGAAAGATTTTTCGGGCGGTATAGTAGAGATTTTTTTTCTTTTTCAAGTAAACGTAGGATCCACTAGGAAACACCTTAGATATTTCCGTAGTTAATCTGTAAAACATATCAAAGTCGATTTGATTTGGCGACTGTATGGACTTGGCGAATCGTTGAGACGAGCAAATCTGAGCTAGCTCGCAGCGTCACTGTGTGCCTCGATCAAATATGTACGTTTCGCCCGTCCACGAGTGCGCAGATCAAAGGTTATAAATTAGTGGTGCCGATCAAGTGTGATATATGACAGTGTGGGAGAGTGTGTGTGAATACGAGCTCCGGCTCTGTTCCAGTAACGACACAGCGGTCAACTCGCCGGCGCGCAGCAGTGTGTACTTAAAAGGAAAGTCTACTACCTTAGTCACATCTAACACACGCCTATTATCTACGTACAATTAACTTACTCACATTGGTAACTATTCTCGTCTTTCTTCCTCTATCTTTGCTATTTTTCCCGAATTGAATGTGACAAGCATAGGTAGATAGATTGTCTCACGATCTGGATGAATAACGTGATAATTGAGTCAATTGATATTTTCACATTTCTTTTAGGTGTACATAAACGGCGCAGTTGATTTAACGTTTCCCGAACTTGATCGTGTTGTCTTTCGAGCTTTTTCTTCATTATGAATGAGATTCTGAAAAATATAATTTGGCGAATGCTGTTGTCAATAAACATCCCGCTTCATTTAATCAAAAGAATTAATCGTAAAGTAGCATGGCAATTAATTAAAAATAGAGTTGTTAAAAAGGTATCTTAACGCAACGCATGCATGAAAAGTGAAGGCACATTGGCCAAATGAATATTTTACAGATTTGATTTGCTATAGTAACGATGACGATGACGTTGACAGATGAACCGGCGATGTGCTTTTGAATTTCAGAGAGAATGCAAAACTGTGAGACAGTCTCTATCTGTCCCCCGAAAGCTTTGAATCATAGTTCACCCACTGCATAGTGTTGTCGTGTAAATATTTATTTATTGATAAAGATGAAAATGAATGAGGTCAGCCGTTAAAAAAATAACCAAACACTTTAAGGTAGAAGGAAGACATTATTTTTCGCGGCTTACGAGCTTCTTAAATTGCAGGTACCGGCTGTGAGGATATGTCGCGTTCAGCCAGCGAAGTAGATTATAATAAAAAAAGCTCTGAGTGACAGAGAGAGAAAGAGAGAGGAAAGAGAGCGAGCGAAAGAGAAAAGCGAGTCCACTGTTCTACTGCTATCTACCGCCTCTACCGTCATCCCTGCGCTCTCTTGACTCATTACTTTCTAAACAGCCATGCGAACAAAATAATACGTAAAAAGCATAAATAAAACATTATGTCCAGGATTTGTGGTCGATCGGTCCGCAAAACGAGACAGTTTTTTCGTTAAGTTGCTGGTACCGAACTCTGGTCCCACTTTAGCGACCAAGGTAAATTGGGACCCTCCGTCCAGCCAATGTTCCAGATACACATTTTATTTTACTATAGATGTTTCTGTGTCTAGAACAAAAATTTTTTTTCGAGAGCTGTCTTCCCACCAAAATTCACAGCTGGCTTTTCATTTGCGTTCGCGATGGCAAACCTTAGCGTTGCGGGGAAATTTCGATGAAAGTTAGCGCGACTAAATTATACAAGATACCAAAACTTGTTAGCGCCACATAGGAACACGTCTTACTTGCAATGGGATGGTAAAGTTCCTTTAGTCTCTTGTCAAAGTTGCATCAATTCAGATGGAATGATTTCCTTTCACTCTGCACAATGAATATTACAAACTAAGAATTCGTCCTTTCACAAGCAGTCAAAACTCTTACTTCGAATTTTTAGTTGTTAATTCATTCGGCTGGGATGTATCGAAAAGTTAGATGCCTACTTACCCTTCAGAAAATGAAAAATAGAACACGCGTACCCCATTAGCAGAAGCGCGCTCGTCATACGGGATTTAAAACAGAATGCGAAATTGCATAAATATTTCAAAAGAATAAACTAATTGCATACTGCCACAATTATAAAACCCATAGTACAAAAGGCGGTTTTATAGAAAATACATTAAACGAATGCCAATTATATAGAAGTAACTAGTTTTTCTATAAATGCGACTTTCGTATACCATCTATTTTCTGTAATCGTGGCCGTAAGAAATTAGTTTATTTTTTAGAAATATTGATGTACTTTCGCATTCTGTTAATAGTGCCTTCTGCCTTGTAAGTCCTGTAGCCTTATAGCGTGCTTCTGCTCATGGGGCACTCTTGTTCTATTTTTAATTTTTCTGAACTATCAGCCTTTCGATATATTTAGTCCTCGATCTAGTCCCACCCATTAATTCTAGTAAAATTTAAGGAATATATCGTTTTAACTGCATCTATAAAATTTATAAAAAATTTCTTTTCTTTTTAGTTATTTCTTTAATAATCGGTATTTATAATTGAAAATTATAGTTGAGAGTATTTTTCGATACTACTTGGCGCTCGCGCTTTTCTTTTTCGACACACTCGCGCACAAATCATTTTATACCACTCTAACCTCAAAATCACAACTTTGCTATGATTTTTCGGCGCTCGTGATATAAAATATCGTATGAAACTATTGTGGGAGGTGTTTTTTTACCTTGCTCGAGGTTTTTCGCAGAAAATCACCTCCCACAACAGTGTCATAATATACTATTAATCGCCTCTTAACATTATCTTGTGCAACTTTTACATACGCACGGAGTGTCAAAAATTATAATTGAGATCATTTTATTCCAAATAAATTATAATATATAATAATATTAAATATATATAATATATAGGGTAACTTGGGGTAATTCGGCCACCTTAAGCGGAATATTTTCTTTCTCCTTCTGTAAATTCGTTGGGACAAAAATGTAAAAAAGACTTTAACGTATATGAAATATACTACCAAGAAAAACATTGGGAACGTCCCAAATGTGATATTGGATTTGTAGGGTGCAAAATTACCTGAAATGTCATCTAATTCGGCCAATATTGAAAAAAATAGAATAAATTAAGTCATAAACGGTAAAAATTAAGAAACATTATGTAAAACGCGTATTTAACTATTAATAGGACTTAACTCCTATGAATAATTTTTAGTATAAAAGAAATAAAGGAATTCATTTTTCATTATAATGTATTCTAAAATGATTTTGGAATTCTATATGGGAGTCTCCGTAAGCTAAACGAAAAATTAATTTTGATCAATGAAATTGATTATTGCTAATCATATTTTTAAAGTTTCGTGGTGGAATTAGGTGAATTATAGACGCAAAAGTACTTTGTTTCTACAAAAAAGAAAAAAAATTATTTTTAATATTACTTCCATACTAATTTCAAGGAAAAAGCCTCATCTTTCTGCCTGTATCACTTTCAATTAGGTTTTTTATCTTATATTTCGACTATAAACGAAATACTTGCTTTTTTGACTTTATAAGACGCCCGACTCGTTGAAATTTGATAATAGAAACTTGCATAACAATGTAGTG
>JAPYZP010008367.1:0-11793 GCA_030522985.1 Torymus sinensis
GGATCCACGCCGAGAAGCAGCTGAGGGTTCTGCAGAGTCAGCTCTTCCCCGAGGGCTTCCGCGAGGAGCAAATTATCGCGTATCAACCCCACGAGGTGACCCATTTCTCTATTTATTTATATATTTACCAGCAAATTATACAAAGGATACATAATGCAGCTAGTACCAGGGTACAAAAGACTATATCCGATCTACATATTTACAAACCAATGCAACACTTATACTAAACTTACACGCTAAGATAAAGTTAATTTTTTGGTGTAGCATATACGCTATATTAAAATATATTAAAATTCAACTTTTACATAAACTCTTATAAACTTTAAAAAGAAATTATAGCTTAAATTAATCTACAATTTCTGACTATTTTATATGTAAGTCAGTATTTTTATCCATATACATTTTACAAAAATTATGTTATAAGGTATTCATTTTTTCTTTCTTTTTCCTTTGTACCAGTTGGCAATTTTTGTCTTAATATTTTTATCACCATAAGATTAAGCGTTTTTAATTTATTTTGAAATTCGTTAAATAATTTCATAGCAGCAGTTACATTATTTTCCAAGTTTATCGACTGATTGATTTCAGGCATTAAAAGCGCTTTTTGAATCTAGAAATTTCTTCCTTAAATCATCGTAATGTCTACATCAGAACTCGACTCTCATCTTAATTTTTCAAAGTTATTATATATATATACGCTTCTCTTTAACCCACATTTTCACCTACAAATGTTCACCAGGTGATCGAGCACACGAACAACGTCCTACCCCAGGAGCTGGAGGACGGCATGCCTGGTCTGCAGGTAGTCTCAGTCGTCTCGGTGCCCACGGTCGGCTCCACGCAGACCGTGGAGACGAGCAACGCCGATTCCGACACGCCGCCCCTGTCGCCGCAGCCCGGCTGCGAGATAATCGTGCCGAGCGCCGGCGGCTGCGCGAGCAGCATCATCGTGTCCGAAGACGTGAAGGAGGTGACGGTCGGCGATCTTCTTCAGATCGACTCGCGGCCGAACAGCCCGAAACTGGTCAATTTCGCGAACGTCCAGGTGTTCACGGCGTCGAGCCTCGACGCGCAAGCCGACTCCCCGGGCTCCTTCAGCCCGGGCACCGTCGCCTACACCGCGACTCTGCCCGTCGTCACGGCCACGACGGCCGAGTTCAAGCCCTCGAGCCCAGCACAGTACATCACCTCCAGCCCGACGCGGCCGTTCTCGCCCGATTGCCAGGACGATGGCCAGCAGCAGAGACTGCCGAGCGTACTCGAGGCCGCGATGAAGGCCGAGCCCAAGGTCGAGGTGGAAAGGTGAGTCTTTTCTTTTCAACATTTAACTGTTGCTGTACCTTGTAAGAGAATCTGTTAAGTAGGATTTTCTTGAATGTTATTAAACTGCTATTATATTTAATTTTAACTGCTAAATTAAAATGATGTCTATAGACGTTAAAAGTTGATTATTAATGTTGTAGGATGAAAGGTGAAATCTGATTTAAAAAATAGTATATCATTTTGTTTTTAATTCAATATAATTAAACGCGAAATTTAAATTGTAAAAAGTCAATTTTCAATCATATATATCAGAATTTGAAAAATAGAGTTTACACAAGTTCGCTGGCAAATAAGAATGAAATAATTAACTGTTGGCTTTATGTGCGATAGGTTGCCATCGCCGTCGAACACGCTGGACGACGGCACGCCGCAGGCGCGGCTCTACCTGGCGAACACCTCGCGCCAGAATCTGGAGACGATAGTAGAGGCTATTCGGCACCTGGAGGGTGACCACTTATTCAGCGATGAGCCAGCGCAGGACGTGCCACTCGCGCTGACGAACAAGCAGACCACTGCCGCGGCGGCGGCAGCCGCAGCAGCGGCCGCTGCTGGCACCTCAGCTCCCTCAACGAGCAGCAGTAGCAGCAACCAGCGACTTCTTCACGCCGAGGTCACCAACTTCCTCCAATTCCACACGACGCCGCCGCCGCCGGCTCAGCAGCCGCAACCGCAGCAGCAAGCGACGCCCGCACCCTCGTCCAGCAACTCTCCCGCAGTCGCCACTAGTGCGACGGCACCGGCCGTGGCGGCGACGACGACGGCAGCGCCGGCGGTGGTGGTGGCCTCGACGTCGCAGGCCCAGCAGCGCCCGGGGGTCATCGTCGTGAAGCACTCGTGATCCCTAGCCCCGCGCTCCAAGCAGCACTAGCTCCGAGTTATCCGGTACCGAACGAGTCATCGTCATCGCCCTCATCCTCATCGCCGCGCCAACAAGCAGCAGCAGGCAGCGGCTGCCAGTGAATAATAATATAAACAAACGCGCGTGCGCTCAGTGTCTCTCTCGGTTGGAGATCGCGACGGATTCGCGACAATGGTTTACTTCGACTGCTATCGCCATCGCTGCTCCTTTGCTCATTTTCTTCACTCCATGTCCATTGATTATTGTTTAATCTTATTGTTTGAATGCCGAATCGAGAAGTGCTCTCTTTGCAGAGTATGCGTTATAGGAATTTGATTTGGTTTGAAATCTTTTCTATATAAGACGTAGATGGATATTTTTCTAAATATAAAATGACATCCACTTTTATACTTCATGCGCGAAGAATTAAAATCAAATCGAATCCTTTATAACACGTATTTGCAGAGAATAAGTTGTTGTAGAGTTAAAATGGTAATTCTATAACAAAACTTGTACGATGTTCTACACTGCGATATTTCGAATAATTACTTGCGTTCACAGTGAAAAGTCCATTTTTCTTTGCTCTTATTGTTCTTTTTACCTTTTTCTTCAGTCCATTTTCCTGTTCTTCCCTGTAAATATTTCTGATTGTTCTTTGTTACTTTGCGCCACATGTCGAGAACGTGCACTGATGAAAAAGGAGAAAATTAAAATATAATGGCAAAAGTAAGAAAGGGATGACAGAAGTACAGCGAGTAAACCATGGGCAACGATAGAAACGCTATTTTGTTCGAAAACGAAATTAAAATTTCTTTTTAAACAATATCGCTACTCTGATACTGGTTAATTAAAATTGCGATGAGCGATTCTCTATAATTATTATAAATATAATAATACACTATGCGTTCGAAATGTATAACATACAACGAGAGAGACAAAGAAGTAGCGAGAATGAAACGCAAAAAAAAGAAAAAAACGAAACCAAAAAGAAGAGAGAGAGAGAGAGAGAGACGATGTAGATTTTTTTCTATCCAATCTTTTCGATTATACGAAAAGACGTAAAATAATATAAATTGGTAAAGTATCGTCACTCTTCCTTCTGCTGAATCACAAATGGCTTTCACTATCGTTTTTTTCTTCACCTTCGTTCTCACGATGCGGCGGGAGGCGATGCAAGAAATTTTTTTTAACGTATAATCTGTGCCAAATAATGGAGTACCGCGACTTTTGTTCCTTCGTAGGTGTTATAGAGGATAGTGCGACCGACTGACTCAGAAACACGAGTGTAAACGTGAATGCGAGAGCGAAAGAGAAAGAGTTTTGCGTATAAAAAGTTAAACATTCTTTTACATACTGTTTTCAGTTCATTTCATTTCATTTGTTTTTTTCTTTTCTTTGTGCATCTCTTTATTGTGTTATAATTACCAATTATTACGTAGGCGCATAACTCGAATTTTCACATGGATCACACATAAGTGAAAAGTATATTTCGAATTTTTGTTCGACAAATGACAAAAATAACATTTTTATTCACGACTATTTCTCGTTGTGGAAGTATGAATATAAGACAACACACACATAAGTTAGCGCGTAGTAGATTATGCCTAGCGTTTAATGATAATATGTTAAGGTATCTTATATGTCTTTTTAATGATAAAAAAACCCATATGATTGCGTTTAATTCGTCGCTGAAGACACACCCGCGATTTTAAGATTTAAGCGAGAAATAAAAGTACATCAATAATTACAACATTTATAAGCTAAGGATAATTTACAATAGTGCGTTAGATGTAGGAATTGTTAGCGTGATTGAAACGACTGCTATAGTGTAAATGCGTCGACTGTACTGTATGATTGAAAATGAAAGAGAAATAACGCGAATTTACCTGAGTAGAGTTACGATATTAATAATGTCGTTGACACAAAATACGACGCGGCAAAATCAATGTGTGCAAGAGCAAGAAAGAAAGCGTGAAAGAGAAAAAGAAGCGGAATATAACCAAAATATAAGTCGCGTTTCATTTTTCCTTTCTGAATTTTGATGTTGCGACTTGTTGTAAAGGAAGAAAGTAAATCGACTTGCGAGATGGCGTTTGTTATTCTGGCGATTTGTTGGGCTAACAGTTGATATGCGTGAAAAATGTTTAACGAATATAAATAACATTTATGTTTGTCCTTTCGCTTGCAGAATTTCAAACGCGCTCGCAGTGCCGTTTTCTTCGGTGTATCGATACGAACGAGTGAAACTCGATTTAAGGTAGCTATGATACAAAGGCATATAATGAAAATTTAAGGGGAAGCTCTGGTAATTTATGCGAAATTTTTACATTATTTAATTGTTTTATAGTAGAAAATTAAAGTTTGGGATTAATAGTTATTGCAGATTTATATACTCTATTATAAAATTATTAAACGTATTCAAAATGCTCGAGAATTAAACAGAGGATCACCTTAAGGAAAGATGAAAATGCGGCAAAATATCTAGCTAAAAGCGCGTATCATAATTATTATAGCGTTAGTAGATTTAGAGTTCCCAAGATCATGGTTGGCATTTGAACCGGTACCTCGGTGAAACGAAAATAAATGATTAAGAATAGAATTCCGAATTCAGCGAGGACCACTGAAGGCCTAAAACGTTTAGAAAAAGAGAGACACTCACAAACATGTGAAAGCGTACGTTCGACGACAAGCATTCGGATCAAGTCACTGCAATTTGTGAAAACCAATCGCGCGCTTTTGCTAAAAAGAAATTCGTTTGAGAAATAATTTTCATTTTCTCGAATCTTCGTGTACAAAAAGAATTTTTTATATATCATTTATGAAACAGTAACGGATAATCGCGCAGTCGTACGGAACTTTTTCTCTCGTTGACGAGATCCATCATACGAATGCGGAAGCTATTGCGACGCTGTATTTTCTTAAGTAAACGGACTAATATTTTTATCGATTGTTGCTTCAAATTCATTACGTATGAGAATCGCAGTAGTTTATAAAAAAAGAAAGTTTGTCGAACGGCCGCGAAAAATATTCTCCTTGGCCGTCAAATGCGCAACGGAAAGTGCGCACTTCGTATACGAAAACAAAAATAAAGATAAATTGTAAAAAAGTAAATCGCGCATACGTGTCAAGAGCGTAAGTAGTATGTTTAAGCATTTAGTAAGATCCTCGTTTTCTAAATTATCTCTAATTTGACGCGTGAAACAATTTTATGTTTTAATTTTATTCTACTTATATTTTCCCTTTTTTTAACGTGTGTACTACACGTTTAATTGTCAGGCGTTATTATGTAGGTACGTCGACGTGTATTTCGAGTTACAACGAGCTTCACTGTTTTTTTAGCTTAGGTTATTTTTATAAATGCGATCTGTAATATTTGCGTACCCTTAAGCTATTTATTATTTAAATATTCTAATTGTTAAATGATACCAAAATTATGAAATCTAATACATTTAGGCGTACTTGACTTTGGGCGGAAAAAATCGAAAAGTTTAAATTGAAATTGTAATAAAGAAATTAAATCATATATGATATAAAAATCTAGAGAAATACACGTCAGCGTTATAATATAACAATTTTGCGACAGGCTACGAAAATGCCGAAGTCAAATTCGTGGCTATCTGGTCAATATTTGATACTCGAAATTGAACGTTCTTAAAATCATGCCGTATCCAATTATAACATATTTTTCGATTAGAAACTAAAAAATTGTACGAAATTGGCTTCGGTAACATTTTGGTATTAAATAAGATAAAAGAAAATTTTGGTATTTACACAAGTAGGACCATAGAAGATAAAAATCATCTGAACTATTGACTCTGCATTGGCATAAGTTCAAAAATCAACAAAGTCATCAGACGATACTTTTGCAAAAAAAGAATTTTCTAACGCATTTCGTATGTTACTTAAAGGATTCGTATATTTGAACATTATTTTTGGGACAAAAGAGGCTGAAAATTTTTTTTTCTTTTCTTTAAAATAAGGAAGCCAAATTTTTTACGTCACGTGTAGCAAATCCTATTCTTTTTTATTTTTTTTTATTGTAGTATTAAGTATATAGATGACCTCGCATAGGACTTCTGCGAATAATATGATAATAAGAATTAAAACACAAAAGTTTTTTGTGGAGTTGATAAAAAGGAACAGCAAAACATTGAAAATTTTGATTCTCTTTGGCAAATGGCGACTGAAAATGTTTTGATTAAATAGATATAATATTAATAACGTTGTTAATAGGTTTTTATTCATTATTCCCCTTTATTTTCTAAACTGCTGTACTATCGAAGACTTGTAATTTTTGTAAATTAAACTTACAAATTCATTTTTTTAAATAAATTTGATATCTCAACAGAGTTTAACTTTTTTATTTACACATACTTTGTTATCCATATTACTAATCTTCGATAATTTCTACTTTAAAATTGTGTATTCTTCATTGTCATTGCAAATAAACAGTTTGTTGAAAATTGCTATTGACTACATACAAATAATTGCTTTTTCCTTTGATGACATTTTGTGATCGGTCGCCATGTGCTCGCAAAAGATAACACATGTACGTTTTACGGGCGAAGAATAAAAAATATAACAGTAGAGCGTCCTAGAGTGAGCATAAAATACAGAGTGAAAATGTGCGACGTTGATTGAATGCAAAACTTGTAGCCAGAAAATCCATGGATTTTTGACAGACATACGAATCTTATAAAAATAAAAAAAAAACGCTGAATAGGACTTAAAAGAATGTCGAGGTGAGCTTTTCGGGTGCAGAGAGAGAAAGAGCGTAAGCGCGAGATCGAGCGAGAAAGAAACACGAGTGAGAGCGAGATAACGAGAGAGCGTGAGAGGAAAAATACACGTCTGAATACACGATACACTAAACACACTTTTTTAGCACGGCCAAGATTGTTCGGAACTTGCAACACATACACACGTACACGATATTTTATTTCGTGAAGCTTTTTTCTTGTGCGAAGAACGGAAACGCTCCAAACGAAATGAACCAGAGTGTCTCTGAATATTTCAGATTCTGCATTTGATTATCGGATAACTTTATTAAATAAGAAAAAAGGAAAAATAGGTAACGCGTAGAAATCATTACTAATAAACGTAAGATGAGCTTTTTGAAAAAAAAAAACCGACTGAACGAGAAAGTTGCATTCGCGTTTTACTAAAGAGGAAAACAAATAATTCAACACATTTTCACATTACAGTACAGGGATAGAAAGAACTGTCATAAACTTAAGCTGCGTTTAAAGAAAACAAAATACCACAAGTAGAGCAAAAAAAAGACATAAGATATTAAAAAAAAAAAAAAAAAAAAAAAACCTCGACCGAGGTGTGTTTATAAAATATGTCGTGCGAAGGAATTTCTCTTTTCATATAGTTAAACGAACTGACTGCCATTATTGGGAAAAAGTGAAAACGAACGAGCGTTTACAAAACCGGTGGCATTTTTTTACCGATTGAAACCTCATGTTGTGTATGTACAGAGAAATAGAATGATGCATCTTTTTTCTAACGAGAAAACGAGGTATCGCGTAAAAAACACTTCACGTTCTTTTTCAAATTCCCCGTGAAACTGGGAACACACTATCATCATTCGCCTTTTTACACACGATTGAGAGAGTAACAATGCGTGCAGATTCAACTGACACTGAAAATAAGAAAGAAACCTGAGCTTCCTTTAAGTAACGAAAGGTGTTAATACGTGTTGAATAATCCAATAATTCCCCTAAGGACATTTTTTTTCGTGCATCGATGAACATCGGTTTTTTCCGTTTCTTTTTTCTTTAATTTTAAATACAGTCCAAAGTTACAAATATTAGTCAGAGAATAGAGATGTGACAGGGGGCGGGGTCAGATTATCTAAGTGTTGGTAGTTTTTTCGGCGAGCGACGAAATTCTGCGCACTATAGATATACATATTTACCGATTTGTACTGGAATTTTCACACTGTCGTGTTCAGCTGTTTTCGAATAAATGGAAGAGTCAGAGTAATATTAAAATAAAAGACTTGAATAAACGAACTTAACTATCAAACTTCATTCGCATTTCAATTTTTAAAACTAAAGAAAACGTGTAAACAATAATAATTCTGAATGTCCGTTTTTTGGTATCGCGTTTTTTCATGTGAATCGCTACTAATGCAAGTGAGATGATCTCTTGGCGTAATTTTAATAAAACAACCTTTTTACAATGTTGCGAGTAAAGAAAAAATTTCAACTAACATTTCAATGTGCTAGAGTTGTAAAGTAAATTCAGCGAAAACCAAAAAAAAAAAAAAAAAATTAATAATTCATCAAATTCCGATCATTTTTCTCGTTGAAAAGAACTAGTCTAAAAAAGTAATTTTTCATTTTACATTACGTGGTAGCTTTAAGATCCAGAATTAGAGACTTTCATTGTGAGCGCCGATGGAAAGTCTGGAGCACGTACAAGTTCCCTAATAAAAGAAAACAAAAAAATTACAAGCACACGAACATTCATCCACACATGCATACACATTACATACATAACATCTTTTAATAATTTCTTAATCTTATAAAAAAAAAAAAGAGAATAACCACCCGGGGATGAATCTGCACAGTGACAAAGTGTATTTACTAAGTAAATACATGTATTTAAGTCCCGAGAAGTACGCGCGTACTTGAAGAAAAAACGAGAAAACAAGACACGGGAATGTTTCGAGAGAAGTAAAATGAGTGCTTGCATGAGTCTGGAAATAAGAAAAAAAACATACGAAGACTTTAAAGAAACAAAAAAGTGAAGTAAAAAAAGAACCAGAGAAAGAGTGAGATGCGAGCGAGCGAAAGTGAGAGTGAACGCAAGAGAGGGAAAAAGGAAAGAACGATAAATTAAATAAAAAAAATAATTCTCTGTGATGTAATTATATGACTTGATTGTATTTACTGCGATTAATTAATTATTTATCGACAAATTCTATAACATCGATCATTAAGATCACACTGCATCTTTAATCCCTCTATCGAAATATTTGTTTTTTCTTTATTCATATCGTATTAATTTTATACGGACTCATCCGGTTATACCTATTCGCCACTACAGGACATGTAGATAACAATATTTCATTGTATATGTCTATGCGATGCGACCATTTTTTCTCTATTTCTTGCGATTACAATTACATTTAATTACTATCTCTTAATTATGCCATTATCATCAGTAATACAGCTATTTTTCATTATCATTGTGGCGTGAAGGAATATAATGAATTACCTCCCTTCAAGAAACAGTTAGGTACACGGAGAACAAAACAACATGTTTTTAACATTTGTATACTTTCAAGTAATTTTAAGAGCATATTCGCTATTATCATACAATGTTTCTTTTTTCATTACAGTATGGTACAATTTATCGAAGGAAATTACGATAAGTTAGCGTTTTTTATGTAAAAAATATTATCAGTTGAAGAATTTATTAAATAAATTGAGAAATGACAAGTACATCTGCAGTGTTAAGGAATTTATTTTTTCCTATGCAATGAAATCCTTCCTTTTTATTAAACAATTATTCATAATAGAAATTTTTCTACACATCTATATAAGTAATGTAAAATTAAAATACTCACCTGTTTAAATGTAGTAGTTCAATTACATATTATCATTTTTTTTTGTGTTTAAAAAATATAACGTTTACTTAATAAAAATGTTAACTAATATTAGGGCAAAATAAAAAATAAAAATACTTATTAGTTTCTAGCCAATATAAAGCTATAGAATGTTAAGAGTTTTCATTTCTGCAATATTCGATATGGCAGTAGGAATGTATGCCAATTTACAAGTTCTGGAATTAATGCTCACTTACTTAAATAACTTATAATACAAAATTGTTACGAATGATTTTTCTTTTATTACAAACATTGATTTACAAATTTGAAAATATACAAAAATAAAAACAAACAAGAATGTTTTAAAATTTTATAATACATATTGATGTATTATTAAATTTGATTGCATAGAATAAAACAATATCTTTGGTCTTAAAAATTTAAATGATATATTACAATTGGTCAGATATTTAGAAGTTTTATCAATCCAACATACTCTAGATATAGAAGAAATAAGAAAACTAAGTAGCATTAGGTAAAAAAAATGATTTATTGAGGAGGCTTTCCTCTTCCAAAACCACCACGGAATTCCAATTCTGCAGTGCCAGCACCAACATCAGCTTTTTTATCTCCAGGAGGACCACCTGGTCCACGTCTGTAACCTGCACGATCTTCTGCTGGTCGTGAGACTTCACGACCTGTAGGGACCACTGGGGGCTTCATTCTACTTTCCGATGCAGGTTTCCTCTTAAGAGTTGCAGGGACAATCTCTGGAGGAAGATGAAGGTAAGTTCTTAGGAATTCAATGCCTTCATTTGTCAAGTACCAATAAAAGTGTCTCCAGGCAAATTGTTCCTTAACGTAACCTCTGGATTTCAACGACTGAAAAAAATAAATTGAAACAGTTTGTGTTTAAGTAAAATGATTAAAACATCTAGTTTTTACTTAGATAATATTAAAATTATGTGGTTTTCAAACTGTTACAAAAAATACAAAGAGTAATATTTTATACGACTGGATGTTTTATTATTTAGTAATATAATAAATTCTTCTGTTTACCTGCATAGCCTTGATGACTTCTAGATTTGGAATGGATTCAAGTTCTGGATGCTTCGGTGCATGATAATCTTTCTTTGCTACCATAACACCTTCTTTAAAAAGATATTCGTAAATGGCAACACGATTCTTCTTTGGCATCAACATTCTATAAAAATTAATTAATATAATAATTATACATAAAAATAAATATACTTTAGCATTAACTAAATGAAATTTAATAATAAATTAAATCTAAGTTGGATAAAACTTTGTAATATACAAAAGACCTGTTTTATTACTGTAAATAAATATAATAATATAATCAAAAGATCAACCAAAAATAAATAATTTTAGAATCACACAACTTTGCTTGAACAGGTTATAACCTTTATTTTCAAGTGTGGATAATTTTGTCTATGAATAATAGCTTTTAAATTATATAATAAAAATAAAAATGAATTTTTATCAAAATAATACTTATACTTTACAACCTTAGGTAATAGAATAGATAATAAATTATGACGCCAGAAACACAGTAAAATTGCTACTGACAGGTTTGTACAACCTATCGTAACATAAAAAAGTAGTATAAATTCACTCTATAAAATTAAAGACTTCAAAATAATTTTAAATAATAAGTTATTACAACAGTTTTTACTTACTTTACTCTTTTGAGTAAACCTATCAATATATATTCTCGAGACGCGACGCCGCAATGCCCGCCGCAAAAGAACTGGATAAGAGTGGGAAGAAGGAACAAAATATGGAACTTTCCACACTGACCTTCTGTTCTGTGCTCCGTTGCACTTCTGGAAGGGAGCGTCTACAACTCTACACTAGGGGCGCGTCACAGGATCGATCTAATTAGAAAAGTGAAATGCTGTGAAACGTATTGGAACGCATAGTTTGGACGCGCATCCTGAATTATGACTTTCACAGCAAAGAAATTGAGCTAGGTAAAACACATTAATGTATATGTAAATGAAATAAATACTGCAGGTATTAAAAAAACAGAAAATAATCAATTTACATT
>JAPYZP010008368.1:0-10734 GCA_030522985.1 Torymus sinensis
GGGAGAGAGCGAGAGAGAGAGCGAGAGAGAGAGAGAGAGAGAGAGAGAGAGAGAGAGAGAGTGTGTGTGTTTATTGATATTATTGAAGCGGGCGAAAACAATTTTCTCCAAACCCCATTGTTTTGCTAAAAATAATATATAAAAAATCAAATATAGGAATTTCAGTTCGGAATTTCAATATGCGCGCTCACGCACCCCGGGAATATGAATCCATGTACGAGAGGGCGCGGGTTGAAGTTGAACGTCGAAAAAGCATAAAAAAGCATAAATAGTCAGCGCGGCGGATTCCTACGATTTTTTCCATTTTTATGACATTTCGACATTCAACATCAAACCCTTGTAACTTTTGAAGGAATCAACATTTTTTAATTTTTAAAAAAGGAATTAAAGCTCTTTTCTTATAGTTTTAATTTCTTTTTGAAAACTTTGAGTAGATCGTTTCCGGGCTAAATGGCTGAGGTTTGAAGAGAAGAGGCTTTTTATGCCATTTTTTTAAAAACTAAGTTGTTGTAGAAAAAATAGGCAACTTGGTGGACGCTGTACAACTGCAGATATTCATTTGATATACTACAAACAATAGAAAAAAACCAGGTTTCGTAGGTGTGCTGGAAAAAAAAATGTTTAAATCGTGATTTCGAGTTTTGTCGCCACTTTGATGAGAATTACGCGCGCACACACACACACACACACACACACACACACACACACACACACACACACACACACACACACACACACACACACCCCCACACCCACACCCACACACACACACACACACACACACACACACACACACACACACACACACACACACACACACAGTACAATGAGTATATGAGCTATTCCCAAAATTATTTCCCTCTTATGTCTCGAGAAGAATGAAACAAATTTTTTGAAGGCACACTTGTCGGACAGGGCTTTTCTTGTTCTTTAAGCATTTCTGAACGTGAAAAAATAGGTACACGCTCAATTTAAAGTAAAGAACATCAGTCGTTCTATTTAATTTTTAATCTACTAATTATAAGAAAATTATAAAATAAATCTGAATAAATAAATTCATAGCTCGTAAATTTTACAAGTTTTAACTGCTTCATCTACATGTATTTATATGTCTTATCGCTAAGGCGGAAAGTATTTGTTTTTTTGCTTGATTCCATTACCCATATATTTAAATGACACCTAAAATACGAAATAATATTTCTGCAATCATTACAGTTTTGTTGATAGTACAATAAAAATTATTCAATTATACAAAAATCTTTAGACAATAATATTACCAATAATTATTTAAAAGACTAAGAATATTAATATTATTTTTTGTATACTTACTAATTACGAATATTTTCGGGCGTAAAGGAAACAAAAGGACTAAAATATTATGTAGAATTGAATCTCCATTTCAGAATAAAAAAAAACTTGTCCGATGAGTGTGCCTTCAATAAAATTATTTTATTCTTTTCGAGACGTAAGAGGGAAATAATTTTGGGAATAGGTCATATATATGCGTTATTTGTTCCGACCACAGAACGACGCCCTGCCAGTATATTATTTTGAAAGCCGGTAAAATTATTGTAGCTATTCATGCATTAATGCGTTGTTCGATCATTGAATAGTTCCAAATAACAGCTCTATGATCAGCCGTCTGGAAAGTGAAAAAGAAACTGCTTCAGTTCACTCGTGATTATTCCGTTGAATATATGTATTCTGATTAGGTCCCACTATTAAAATAGACTTGCAACTTGTAATTACTGGTTGATTAATGCATTGAATCCGTTGAAATTGTTTATTAAAAAATATTGAAGAAATTAAATATATTTTTTCTTAAATTTTTAGCCTTCAAATTATGAAATACGCTAAAAAATTATATCCGCATAGCACATTATAAAATTATCAATCTCATTTTATTAATGAATATACAGTTAAAGATTTGCCTATTACTTTTAGTATCGTACCTTTTTCAACCAAATAAAACTAAAAAGTTCCCTCAAATAAATTTCATCACACTGCAACATTATCCCATAAATGCCCAGGCGCTTTTACACGCGACGACCCCTTTCATCTTCTCGCATTATCGCATTTCGCGCAAACTTCTACAGATGTATCCTCCTCTAAAAATAAACATCCGCCTCGTTCTCATTCGCTACAAAGCGTCGAAAAACGACGTCCAAATCCGCATCACGCATTAGAATATATGCGAGAGGAGCAATGAGCATCGTGCGCATGCGCAAAAAGATAAAATGAGAGAGAGAGAGAGAGAGAGAGAGAGAGAGAGAGAGAGAGAGAGAGAGAGAGAGAGAGAGAGAGAGAAAAAAATGTTTGTACATGGTATTTTAGCGCTGATGTGCAGCGTAGCGTGCACGACATAAGCATTTTAAGCGCTTTGCAGCGCGCGCATCACTGGCTCGCGAGCGGCTATTGCGTTAAACGCGTCGTCGTCGTCGTATAGTCGTCGTAGTCGCGAGTAAAGCCTTTGAAATGAGAAAGAGAAAGAGTTGAAAAAAATGCATGTATGATGATAATGCGGAGGTGTAAAAAGGCGAGAAAAACAATTGGCTTGTAGGTGGGACGAAGAGGAAGAGATGCGTTAAACGGATGAGGGATGCGAGAGAGAGAGAGAGAGAGAGAGAGAGGGAGAGAGAGTACTTATGAAAATGCTGCATCGATGCGTAAAAAGTAATTAGTTTAAATTTTTTTTTAAAGATTCGTTTACTATATTGATGATAATTTATAGATATAGATGTGATGAGGTATGAATTGCAAAAGGAAGATAAAAAATTACTCTCTTATTCTATCAAGGAATATTTTATTGTCATATACGTCTCTGAACAATTTTTTTTTAACATACACTCTTGTTTAAATAAAATTTATAGATTTAACAATATATGTACAATTGTTGCTAAAATTATAGAATAACTGCGATTTGTGTTTTTGGGGCAATGTAATTTTCAATATTACATCGCGACTTTGTTCTTTACGAAGCACTTGATAAGTTTCCCTGCTGTTTCGCAGTCATTTTTTCCGACTAAAATATAGAATAATAGTGTTATTCAATGTACTTATTCTGATGTCCTAATAAATAAAAAATTCTGTTAATTTTACCTTCATTTTTGCAGTTATTTACAGCATTATCAAGTGCCTTTTCGGGTATGTTAGCTGACATATAAGCACGGGTAATATCTTCATCTAACTTTCCTTCACTGTTCATCTTTAAAAATAAATATTAAATATTGTATTTATTCGAGGAAAATTGTATTAAATAGATAAAAATATTTAATTCCATAATTTGTAAATAAAGAGTTCAATTAATGGTTTCAAATCATACTCCTTTCGTAAATATTCAGTAAAATTGATTAATTTTTATTTGATTCTGTCTCTCTCACTCCTCATCACAATAATAAGTTCTTTTCAAGCCATTTCCTGACTCGTTAAAATGATCAAGATTAGTACCTTTAAAATAGTCAGAAACGAACTAACTTGTGTCGGTAGTAAAAAGCAACATTCCATTTTTTAATCTATTTAATGTTCGAATAATGTGGAAAAAAACGTTTCACCGGGAGCTAAGAACTAGACAAGAGAAGTTCCTATTTTATAGCCAGTTTTTAAAATAAATAGCCAGTTATTGGGTAGAAAATATTTTGGATTTCTACCAGGGATATATTGAAGCGATAAATCAAAGTTAATAATAAAAATATTAAATACTCACGAAACCAATTTTTTTGAACATACAGGCCGAAAAACAAGCCACGTTCTCATCCAAATCACTCTCGACTTTGAAAGATTCCTTAGCCTCTTTCAATGTACCTATAACATATTATTTAAGTATTTATATTCTGCAAAGTATTAAGAGATAAAAATATTGAAGTTTTGATTTATATTACTTTCTGCAACTCCTGATTCCGCGATGCATGCTTCCTTATATGGTCTCAACATTTCTTTTTGATCTTCTGATAAAGCCTACAGATCAGAATATTATGAGTATCGTATAATCGGGATAATAAGGCCCGAACTCGGAGGGACTGAAGGTGAAAAAGACTTTATTACTGTATCAAAGATTACAATGGGCAGAGTGACGGTCTACTGAGCTCTAGAACCGACGCAGCGGTGCTTCTTATACATATGAAACAATAGGAAATTTTGTTTATGACAATTTTACAATAGACAATGGCTTATCGACTGGTTATCCGACCGCGTGATGCGAAAGCGCCCGCTACTACAACCAATCGATAAATCAATATATTCCTAAAGCACTTGATATCTTATTCATTTTTTAATGATAGAGTATAAAATATGATGGATTTTATGTTAGATTTTTAATTAAAAAAGAAACTGTCTCGCACAAAACTTAATGTTTAGATACAGAAACAATGACTGATATTGGCAAGAATAAAACGCTACTGAAATATTTGCAAGAGTTTTGTAACATTTGGGAAGCGATGTTATATCGAAAACTGTCTAAAAGCAACATATCACTTTAAATTAAATGAAAATATACATACTGCAAATGCAGCGGCGAAGCACACGAAAAGAACCACAGCAACAGTCTTCATCGTAGATAAGTATTTACTGAGATGTCGAGCTTATCGAAGTTAAAACTCTACTAAGTTCTGTCCGCAATTCTTCGAAGACACTAGCTTTTTATATACACAACTGACATTACTAGACATCATTATAAAGTAAAAGGAGTGGGGAATCTCATAAATCTATCATTACACGCTTACAAGTCAAATGTCATTAAGCGATAGATTTATTTACCGTGAAGTCTTGTAATTATATACTTTTCAGTGGTAGTTGAATGAGTAGTTATATTTTATTAAAACATGTAATTACGATGACTTTGACAAAATACTATCAGATTTCTACTTCATTGTATTGTTATATTTAAAATATGCAAGGAAATCTACGGTAACTCGAACTTATTTAAAAATAAAATAACATACAGTAAATTTCTGAACTATTAAAAAAGGTACTGTTAATGTATTGGCATTAACTTTATTATAAAAAAAGTGTAACAAAGTATCTGAAACAAATACAAATCATTTAGTTAAGTAGAGTCAGACAGACAAAATTGAACTTGAAAAAAACGAAACCCTCATTTGCTTTTTTCATAATCAAAGAATATGTTGATTCCTTTCAAGATTAAGCTAACTAAAAAAAAGCGTAAAATAAATACACAAAATATCACTTATATTTAGTTTAGGTCTGACACTTTTTCACTGAACAATTTACCTTTAGAGTAGAGAATTTTTAATCATTTTGTATAATAATGTTAATTCAAAAAAACTCATAATGTCTTTTTTAATTGTACAAAAATTTTCTCTAGCTTTTATTATTTGTTTATAACGTTCATATTAGCACTCTGAAATAGTACTTTTTAGGCGTAGTATTTATAATTTATAGTATATACAATAGAAAAATAATAATTAGTTCAAAAATATGTTCTTTAAAAGAAAATGTCAGCAGCTCGGGACCGCGAGAAGGACTACTTCTAAAAAATAAATTGAATACCTGATAGAACACAAAAGTTTTTTAATGCTAGACATTAACAACATAACTTAATGTCATAACATTCAACTTTTAATTGAAAATTTAATTTAGAAAGCTTAATCTCAAATATTAATGGTTTGTCAAATATTGAGTTTTATAGTATTTTTATTCATTTATTCATATTATTTTATCGTGGGACATGAGAAAGTGATTTATACAACGAAATTAAATGACGAGGCTCTATTAAATTTATCGCTCTTTTTGTTTACAATCTCACTCACGATGATAAAACATTTTACAAGTTTAATGTTCTTAAGGTATTTTCAGTATCAATTTTATTTTACTTAATTTATAATATAGAAGGCTTGCTGAAAATTGTAATAATGTATTAATATAGTACTTTTTGTATTTATGTATGTAAGTATTTTATTTATTACTATATCATAATGTCCTACTTAAGTAACTACACGTTAAAATATTTTCATCTGGGCCATAACAAAAAAAAAATTTTGTGTAGATTATTAATTGCAATAACTGGGAAAATATATTTATTTAAATCAATGCTGCAAAAAATGCTAGCTAACGTTGTCATGTAGTAACGGACAGTTGTTAAACTTTAAATTATTTTTTTGTAACAAGAACTTCCTTTGAGATAGAATCTCTAAAACGACATAATTGCTGAAAACCTAGCTATAAATTGGAAAAACGTATAGGAAGGCACTAGCAAAAGTAAACATTTTTCAAAATGCGCTTCTTCGTTATCACTCTGGTGCTCGGCATTGCTGCTCTTGCGAACGTAAGTCCCTTTATATTTTCATCAAGATCCACCCCATACGCTGATATGTGATCATTAATTTTCATAAAAATTTTTGTAACAATCGTAATCAATAGGGTGACGGAGCATGGATGACAGATAAGCCGGTAATAGAGAGTTGCATGAAAGAAGCCGGAGCTGATCCTATGGCTATGCTCACGGCATTCAAGACCGAAATGAAAGTAATCGATGACAAAGTAAAGTGTGTCTTGGCGTGTTATGCTAAAACGAAGGGTTACGTAAGTATTAGATTGTTATCGCGACATTAGGACTGCAATAATTTATGCGAGGCCAGATATTAAATGGATGATAATAAAAAAAACTTTTAAGATAAAGGTTAATACATATTTATGAACATTTAATATATTGCACAGTTGAATTCAGACGGGGCACTAAACCAGGATAAGACCATTCAAGACCTACCAGAGACTCCCAAACACAAGAAGGAGGATATAATAAATGCGACGAAAGAATGTGCCAGCATTAGTAAGATTGTTTTTGTCTCTACTCAAGAAACATAATACGTCTATGTATATACTTTATCTGCATTTCGCTTTCAATTACAGAGGCTGACAACGATTGCAATACCGTCTATAACATAATGGCGTGCATAAAAGGAAAACTGAAATAAGCTTTAGATACAAGTTCGAGAATTTTATTGATATTATACTTGTAAGTACTTCAAAATTTGTAATTCAACACGACCTTTATGATGACCAATGTGAAAAATATAAGCTGAATAAAAAATAAATCACGAAAAGCATTGAACTTGAGAACCCACCATTTTAATGAAAACCATTGTGAAATTCGTGAAATGAACTCTCTAATTATTCTTCCATTACGATTTTGTCCTCGTTGGTCAGATCGGATAACCATTTTGTAATAATAGCGTCGTAATGGGAAATTAAGGTACCACGGGTGAAGTGCATGGTTATAGTACACGGCAGGATGACGCATGTATGTTTATTCGTATCGATGATAAATATAAAGTTTAATGTGTTTTTAACGAAAAATCATGTAAGTGTAGTGACTTTTGATTTTTCATTTCAAGATAACCATCGAATGAACGTTTAAATTCTCATAACAATTTAAAGTGAGTCAGTCTAGTGCTGGTTCATTAATTGAAAGGACTTTGATTTAATTGCGGGTTCAGTTGAAATCGTGTAGGCACGCAGGGACAGTTATTTTGATTACTCTCCAAACAATCAAACATCAGGTGATCGGGATTATGCCACTGAAAATCGTACTTCAAAATGATTCTTGGGTTACTAATGTCACATTGCTATCTATATTTCAATAGTAGCTATAATTATTATCAATTTATTTTATTTGTAATAATTGATATAATAAATCGTCACGGTATATTCAAACGAGACAATTTATTGGCATTTCTACATTTTATGCACGGGCTCTCTGACTTTTAATAAATAAATCTAAAGCCATACCCTGCAGTTCTAACAAACAACGAATACTTATAATATATATTATATGAAATTATAAATCCTTAAAAATCTTTTCTCTGTAACATTTATTCAACACTTCCATTCCTCCATTTACGCGAGCGCGCGCAACAGCCGCAAGCCCATTAGCGAAAAGAGAGACGCGCGGCAGAGCAACAACGGCGCATCGGGCTCACGCGGCTGTGAAAATGTTTCGCGCAGGTTTCGAAATCGAGCCGTGCGCGCAACGCCTATATGCGCACGCCACCGGAAACCACACACGCAGGTATGTGTGTACATGTACGTATATACTCGTCGCGAAAGCGGATTGGAACGGCGGCAGCCCGAATTTCCGGGAATTAAAATGGAAAAATCCGTTTTGATGGGTGTGCACGCACGCTTGCATTTTTTTAAGCACGTTACGTGTGTGTATGTGTGTGTGTGTGTGTGTGTGTGTGTGTGTATCTCATGCAGGCGAAACAAAGGAGATTCAACGCCGTGGCTCTATATGCGCGAAAAGCTCGGATGAGGACGAGAGTGCGCACGCGCTCGAAGTGTTATGTAGTACAGTATTGTCTAGTCGTTGTTGGTTTTTTCGTGCGGTATAAGCAGGATATCTACGTCGTCAAGCTTACGCAATGCCGGACGAATGTTTAGGCGGCCGGAGGGAAGGGAGCGCGTGTTGACGAGTATAGTTTCTTTTTTGCGGGTAATTCGTCGTCTCTGCGTTGGCGAATAAGAAGGTAATTGGTTTTCTTAAAAATAAATTTTATCGCTTAATAATATCTATACTAGTTATGGTATTTTTTTTATTTCTGACGCAGATCTCATTCTTAGTTACGATTTTTAAGCAATGTATATAAGTTTAAGAAAACCAATAAAAACTCAGGAGAAACACTGACTTTCTTGATTTGCTATAAGTACGTGAAAAATATGTGGTATAAACTTTACTTTTTTTTATAAGATAATTTACTATTTTTATAGCTACTAGCAAGTTTAGGTGCGCTGCGCGCGCTCTTTTTTCCCTTGATTATATACCTGTACAATTGATGCAGAAATATTATGAATTCAAAATTTATTTATCCAAATTTATCCAATATTAGTTATTGGAACTTGCATTGTATTTATTTTAGTTTATTCCTATAATACAAAAATTTGGAGGTTAGAAATTTAACTGTAATCACGACCTGTTCATAGTCCTTCATACTTTTTTGTTATACAAAACCATTATGACTTTTATATTTTTAGTTTTAACATTTCATAATTCCAAACTTTGTGGGTTTTATTTGGAAATAATTTCCAAATTAGTCATAAAGCAAATCTTGGCGCCTATTCCATATTGACCAATCAAAATCAAGCCTTAATTTAGGTGCTTCAACATGGCCGCTCATCACTTTTTTAAGAAGGGAATGTCACTTTTTGCAATAGTAATTTTTCTGACTGCTGAAACGGAATATCACAGTATGAGTCAATTTGCAACAACAATTATAACAATTATTATTATTATTTAAAAAGTAAAAAATCCCACATGACAAGTGTGCCCCAGCGCTACTGTGAAAATATCAAATTTTCTTATAAAATAGTGGATTATTTACCAAAAGCGCGAAACAGGGGATTCTGGTACGAGGATAAGTATGTCAAACTCACAGGAGTGACGGGAATCCCCTGAGCGCCCATGGTGCATATATTATTTTTTCAGCTTCCTAGCGCGAAATCCGATCTCTCGAGTGTGTCAGCGGGCACGGAATAGTACATTCTGCACATGCGCCAATTTTCTCACCCCCTAGACGGCCACGAGAACCTGAATTTCGCGCCCGGAGGGTCAGAAAAAGTAATGTTTACAACAAAATTTTTCTCCGTGTACATTATTTGGGCAGTAGCTGGCTAAAAATCATGGGTCTGAAGTCTGTAACGTTGGAGTGCAACGAAATAAAAAAAATATTTGATTTTATTGATTTTATTTCAAGTTTATAATAACTAATATCAATTTTGCATGTATATTTATTGTTTTATAGTATCGAATAACTGTATAACAAAGATTTAGATAAAATTACCATTGCTTAATAACTTTAATTAATATTCAAATATTATTTAGTTGGACAACAACGATGCAAACTTCAGACCCATTAAAAATCGGTTATTTAAAAATTAATATATATTATTGAGAATTATACTGATATGATATGATATTTATACTGATATGATATGATATTTATAGCAGACTATTAATTTAAAATAATATTTATTGTTACAGTATATTTAATTTTACTCTTAAAATTTATTAATTTTGAATAATAGAATATATCATTAAGTTGATCAATTTTATAGTTTAGAATTTTAAGAGTTATGCTAATACGATAGCGGATAATAAATAAAAAATGAATTAAGTACATAACTAAATTCAATAAATAAGTATTAAGAAAATTGTAAAATAAATAGTAAATTGATAAGAATTATAGAGACACATAAACAGAGAAAAAGGATTCATTGCATTTAATAAATTCTAATGCACTTAGAACTTGAAGATCGTTAATTGTGCTTTATAAGTACGTTAGAATGCAAGATACTCTGCAATGTTTTCTCAGTCCTTGCTTCACAATATAAATAGATGTACATAAACGCGTCACTTGACGGTTATGTTTTCATAGGCTCAAGCGAGTTTTTAGGTGAGAAAACGATGTCGAACTGATGCTTCATAATTTAAACTAGCGGCGATATTAACTGGCTTATCTTAACTAACCCAATTAAATTAAAACGCACTCAAAAGTAACCCCTGGAAAGCCACATATCGCGCCGAAAATCGGAACCGCTCAATTACTTCCTTAAACCCACACCAAATCCACTCGAAATTCACATTCATCCCCCCCTTAACATCCAACTCAACGAATTCGCACACGGAACTCTGGCTCCTTGCGCGCATATATGATCGCCGACAAAGACACTTTTTCGCATCGTTGGCAATCTTTATTAAAACACCAACAACTCATATATATATAT
>JAPYZP010008369.1:0-18671 GCA_030522985.1 Torymus sinensis
GTGGTCCATAAGAATTCTTTATGATTACTTTCATGAAATAAGCGTTCATAAAGTAGTCTTAAAGAGTTCTTTAAATATTCTTTTTGCTTATTGGGATGGTACTTTGTAGTTATAGGTTTATTGTTATTGTTTATATGGGTTACAAACAGCACGTTAAGAAATTAATCTAAGTTTAAAATTTAAAGAAAAGTATTGCAAAATATTAGCTTAGAAAGAATGAAAATAAAAATGAAAAAAAAACGATATTATATTGATGAAATAACAACGCTGTGTTATTCTATGAATTTATCCCTCGGCTGGTATGATTATATTGGTGTGTATAGGAGTTCAATCTTCCGGAGGCAAGGATGTGAGAAATAAATTTTCACATGTGTATAATGTATGACGTTTCGGTGAACAATGTCACCCTCATCAGAACTTTAATAAAAATTTTTAATATTAATAATTACAAGTTGAATTATTTTGGGAGTGTGGTATTAGTTTGAGTTAATCGAGTTTATTTGTATTTTCTATTAAAGAAGTTATTGTCGTTCCAACTATATAGGAATGTTTTTATTTTGGTTTGTAATTGTTTTAGCGGATTTTTATTGATTTCTATGTATGTGTCTTTGTCAGCTAGTAATAGCAATTCCATTTTTCGTATGTAGTCATCCCTGTTAATTGCGACAGTCGCATTCCCTTTATCCGCGTATGTGAACATGATATTTTTATTGTTTTTTATGAATGATTTTGTTTCTTTTATTTGATTTTCGAGGATTTTATTAGTTAGATTTGTATGGTTTGTTTTGTTTCTGTGTTGCGAAATTTTATTTAATAATTGGCTTCTAATCTCATTTATAGTGTCATCTGGTAGTTGTTTGTTTTGAATTAAATTTTCTAATTGTATTTTTAGAATATCCCCGCATTTATACGGCGGAGGAGAAAAAGCCTACAAGAATTGTTTCGTGACAAAAAATTAACTTTTTGGTAACTATCTTATTATCGATACAAAATTGTTTTTTAGTTTATTCAACTTGTAATTATTAATTGTAATTAATTATATTAATTATGTAATTATTATTATTATTTATTATTCAAATTTTTATTAAAGTTCTGATGAGGGTGACATGGTTCACCGAAATCTCGAAAAATGACCAAAAACGAGCGATTTTTCAAAAACTTAAAATTTTTGTCATTTTTCGCTATTTCCAAATGCACGTAACTTTGTATACAATCGATCGATTTTAACTATCGTTAGCTTAAATTAAAGCATTTTTCTTCTATTTTAATCACTTTTTTGTAGAATATTTGTTGGCCACTTCAATAGCTTGCTATTGGTTAATCATTAGTCGATACTTTTTGTCCATTTTTCAGTATTTTTTAAAACCGTGTCACAAGACCGTTTTCTAATGTTCACAAGTTTTTTCGTATATTTTATAGCCTAAAGAACGACCTTCAAATTGCTTTTTTTAATTTTTTGAACCCTCTAAGTGTGGACAAATTCTGGATTTCCTCATATATACCATAGCTGTCTTTACGGTCAATATAGAGAGGTTCATGGGCGCGCCTAGGTAGTATGATGGTATATTCGTTATTGAATTCTTCGTGAATAATAAAGAAGAAAAAATGTTACCGGAAAAACAATATAATTAGCATTGAGACCGGAAAACCGGCTATATAAATCCACTCAAACTTTGTTTTATTCCCGAAAAACCATATAAGTGAAAGTTGTTTTCTAAGAAATGAACGCTATTTGGTCAATATTTGGTATGGTAATAAATATTGTATTTAGATTAGTGTAGGCATAGATGCAGTGTTGCATCTAATCTCATTTGTCTTGATTTAAAACACCGATGCGAAACTAAAATCTCGATTTACTCGAAAATCATGAAAAGTGGAGATACGTTATTCCTGGAAGCCACATATATTCAAATGATTGTCTTATTTTCGTAGACTTGAAGGTAGCTAACAATATTATTCAGAAAGTGTATTTAGAAATATATACGTTATACTTGGCCCCGCTTATCAACCGATTATTAAACAGTCATTATTCATAATTCCAAAAAAAGAACACTAAAATTCAAACCATGACACCTATATTATTGAAAACTCGATATACCTCGTCTCCACTGCTATAGCGAAAACTAAATTAAGTGATAATCACATTTAAATTTCAAAACAATTGCAAAACCCATTCCAGCGAAACCCGAAAATCTCCCTAAAAACGTACAGGCGAAAAAAGAACGAAAACTCTTATCGCGCCTTCGCTTTCGCATATTTTACGCGCAGATCACGCAAAATCGCGCATATATTATAGTGCGGTTCGCACTCACGCACGCGCGATTATTATTAAATATGCTGGTCCACCGTGAGTTTCGGCGACGCGCGATGTGTGTCAAGGTGAAGGACTTGCGAGTTACAGCGACAAAAGCCTTCGGATTTCGCACGCGTATATTGCTGTCAAGCTTGATGTGTGAAGATATTGTAGACAAGGATTTTTCACCCTCATGGTTCCATAATTGGCGGATGTAGTAAAATTAAAAACTATGTTGTTTTCAGTTTTGATTTGATACACGAGTAACGAGATCTCGTCACGGTCGTTGTTTTTGGTCATTTCTATTATTATAAAAATATATCTTTTTTTAAATTTGTCATATATTTTTTTTAAATTTTTTAATACAAAATCAGTTTATTAATTGTTACATACAGTTTTATATTTCATATTTTTCTACAATCCCTAATTTATTAATTTATTTTTTCGGTTTTTGATTTAACAAATTTAATAATCCTTTAAAAAAAAATAAAATCAAAATTTCTTGATAAATTTGTGATCATCTGAAATGTGATCGGTTAATATAGCAACTGACTGTCCCTAATCGTTTTACAATGCTATTGTTACTGATAAGGCTTAGACTACGTATATAATCCCCGAAAGTGTCCTGAACAAACAGCTCCTATTGTACACTATTGGCGCCACTCCTATAGACCGGATCTTTTAAGTACCTACTTGGGCCTGAAATGACCGTATGAATAAAACCATAAAGTGGGTCAGGTATCGGGGATTGAACTTTACTTGAAGAGATTTTTCGTAAATTTTCAGGTGAAAATTACTGGAAATCGTAGTAACACTGGTTAATGTTAAAATTTTTAAACAAATCATTATTATGAGTATATTTGTAGTAAATGTCATTATTATTGCGGCGATTTTTATTATTTTTGTAAGAATTTTTGATAGTTCATTGTAATTTTTCTATGTATTCGAATGCTATAAATTTACGACGAATTATTGAAAATTTTAATGGAACATTTTTTTTCATACATAATTTATTTACTTTCTCTTTTTTAAACATATTAGAAGTTAAGTCATAAGTTCAAAGTCATTCTTTCGAGCATAATATTTTTCCTATACATTTATCGAATTTGCATGAGTTCTTTTATTGAAGTTTAAAATAATATAAGAAAAAAATGCACTATACTGCATACCGAATATAATTTTTTTCATAAATACGGCTATATTGACAATGTTAAACAGGAAATAAAACTAGGGAAATAGAGACATGTTTGGTGTGAAAATCGCACATTTTTTTAATTTTAAAATGAATTCGTTGTTAAGTGATATTCGTTCAAAGCTTCACCGCAAATTTATTCGTAAATATAGACTATGCGTCGATTAGATTTGCATAATGACACATTTACATAAAAATCCTCAATTGCATGCAGCGTTATCTTCCGTATATTATAGTCAATATGCAGCAAAACGCACACTTTATCATATTAACAATAATAATAGGTTTACTTCCTTTTTGAAAAAAAATTGTCCCAATCAGTGTGATTACTAACACGGAAACCTATTGAGCTCCTAATAGATATGAGCCGACAAATCTCAAATATACTTATTTTTGTTAAAACTAATGTCTCTTTTATTGACTAACTTTACAAGTATTCGTTTTACAAAAACGAGAAAAGGGGATTATAAAAGTTATCAGAAAAAGTTTTGACTTATCCTTTGTTTCGTTAAAAAAATAAATATTGAGTTCTCGGAAAATAACAAGCAATCAAGAATTGCGAGAGAAAATTGTTAAGAATTTTCCTGTTTTCTAACGTTTTTATTAGTGATATTTTATCTAAGCGAGTTATTACGATTGAGCTTCATGTGTATACGTATCACCCTCTAAAGTCTCATCGCAGATCTTTCCCGGACGTCAAGCGTTCTTCTTGCATACCACTGAATTAGCCTTTATGTCTAATCAATAATCAGGCCACGTAAAATTTATAAATCTGTCAATAAAATAATTTTTACATAATAAATCGTTGAAGATTGTATTTTTCGGACTTTGCAGAAATAAACTTTTTATTTAAAAATTTATGAAAGTTTTTTTAGAGAATGATCAATTTTGTATATTTGAAAAATGCTTTTTATCAACTACAATGTCCATAATTCATCCAGATAATCAAAGTGTCCCACAATACTCAAAGCCCAACAAGTTCCTCGAACCTTGATATTCACGAACTTGAATGAAACACTATTAACTATTCTAAGCGACAACGCGTACGTGCAATAGATACGTCAATGAATCGGCGCAGCCCATCGGGAAGGAAGGTGGAAGAGAGGCATGCCTGCAGAGGGTCACGGACAAATCCTCGACGACGACGATGACGAAAATACAGCTCGCAGATTCAATCTAAGTTGGACGTGCGGTTCCTCATGACAAACGTGCAGACTGCAGATTAACCTGATCGTAGAATAAAATAGGGCGACAGTAGTAGAGACAGCATTGCGTGCATGAATAAGAGGCTTCATTTTAAAATTATGTGCTTTTATTATCTTTGGGTGTGATAAAGATGTTTTGTTTTGGATTATGAAGAATTAGCTGTCATCATTAAACTTTTTATTATTCATTTGAAAAATTCTTGTTATCTTATATTATACAATTTTGTATTTGCATAATGATTATCTGAGTAAAAAACGTTTTAGCAGGTTATAGACGGAAAAGGGTCAATTTATAATAATATAATTTATAATTATTGGTAAATGAAACTGGATTTTAACTACAACCTTTGTTTTTTATATTTATTAAATTGACAGAATAATGTTATTATTTTAGTGAGGTTTATCAATATTTGTTATAAGTTTTATGTTCCTGATGTTGAACTGATTAAAAATCTAGAAAATCATTATAAAATGCAACATTTTTAGGATTACCTCAGATGATTCATTTACAAATTTATTATACTTTGTCATAAAAATTTTTAATTTTAAATATAATATTTTCATAGTTTATGAATATGGCTATAAGAGTATACATCCATTAATCCTTGGTGAAATACGCAAATATACATTCAACCTTGTTTACTTACATTCAAGTCTTATCTATGCAGACAAATTTTAAACTATTTTCTTAGTCAGGGCTAGAAGTAAGTACCCAATTAACTATATATCTCTTCAAAAACAACTTTGCATATGTATTAAGTACATATTTTCAGCTTGTACAAAATCTGAGATTTGGTTTTATATGGCATGTGTGGGATAATTTTTCCGAGACGGCATCAATGTGCAGGCAATAAAAAGAAAGTCAAAATTAAACGACCGCCAGCAACGATTTAACTGTATGTTTTAGATTAAATATTTTCCGTGTACACAACAGATCGTCGTGCAGTACTTCCCCGCAAGACATCGTTTATACTCCAAAATTTCTTTAAAAGGTTTGCCCTAAGTGGCTTTTTGTGCCTGTGGCTGCTGATTGTCGCGGTTACAGCTGAAAGTAAGTGTTAATGCTGATTCTGTAGCTTGAAATTGTAAAAAAGTCTTTTTCATTTATATCAATGCATATATAATTTCAGAATGCGACAAATCAAAGTGCAAGGGACCGCTCAGGTTCTACGAGGAGCTCAAGTGTAAACCCACCTACAAAAATCCGGGCGACTGCTGTGCTGTCAGTTACGACTGTTCCCATCTGCTTAACAGGTCCCCGAACAAGTGTTACGCGAATGGCCATGCGTACAATCTTGAGGAGAGAATGAGGAAGAAGGACCAAATTAACCCTTGTGACCAAGGATGTTACTGCGGGAAAGATAATACGGGAGTGTAAGTATAGATACTTAGAAGGAAATAACGTTTCGATATGTTTAAGTTTTATTATTGACGGAAATTAAGTTTTATTATTGGGTTTAATTTATTGATGGAACTAAGTGATAATTTTTGTATTTTTTAGTGTGAAATTCTTCTGCCCAATCATTGATTGCTTCCCCAAGGAGGCTAAACCAGGATGTTATATAAGACCAAACCTGGATTCTTGTTGTCAAAGGGAAGAAATTTGTCGTACGTGTTGAGTTAAATTTATGTTAATTTTTAAAGCAAGATGTGTATTCCTTTTTAGTGAAGAATTATTAATTTATTCTAGCTAAGAATCCAGAAGACAGGTATAAGTGCAAGGTAGAGGGAAAGACCTACTTTGATGGAGAAAGGTTCACACCTAAGGGGCCGTCAAGCTTGTTATGCCAATGTATGGAAGGTTATAAAGGTATGTCTCAATTTAGATATATTGAATATTTTCTTCACTTGTCGGGTTCGAACAAAAATGACGCTTTATACAATCATAACTTAATAAATTTTAAAAATGAAATAGACTTAAAAATCTGTATATTTATTAAAAATAAAAAAATAAAAATTAAATAATAAGAAAAAGTTACAAAATTTGGTAGTATCAAATTGCACGTCAGAACGCCGAAAGGAAGTATGAAACGAATTAATAAAACTCGACCATCTTAGCCATTGAAGTTATAGTAATCTATCGATCTTTCGGAAATATCTCTTTCAAGTCACTTATGCGTCACTTCAACGCTTCAATATTCGGTTTCGTAGTACTTCTTCTGATTACCATTCCTTGGTACTACTGCATCTTCGACTACTTATACGTCTTAACTACTTATAAAACATTACTGTTCTCGATACGAAATAATTTACATTTTCGTGTTCGTAGGAAAAAACGTAGCTCCATTCTGCAGGAAATCTTCTTGTGGACTGGAAGAGAAGCGACCGTCCGAAATTCGTAAAAATTGTGCTCCCATCTACGAGAACAACGAATCGCCTGCCAACACTTGCAACTCGTTCTTTAGATGTCGTAAGTGAAATTTTTAAAGTGATCAAAAGATTGAATTATATGTTCCAGAAGAATGTTAAATCATGTTTATCTTTTACAGAAAATGCGAATGACCGTATCATCCGATCAACCAAAACTCCAAATAAAAATGGTAAATTTGGTTGATAATTAATATAGATCATGATTAACTAATATTTTAATAAAATAATCACTATTTTAGGAACCTGCAAGTATGGCAATTTGAAATTACGCATCGGAGACGAACTAAATGAAGACAAAGATGACTTTAGATCCCAATGCGTACAATGCACCTGTGAAGTGCCACCTGCTTTGACTTGTAAACGGCTCACAGATGAAGAATGCAAAATTAAATATCCACAAAACTAAGAATTGAAAAATGATTGATACAAAGCCCACCGCTTTTCAGGCGTTTTCAAATATTCATGCTAGTTTCGTTTATCCGATTCGGGAATTGTATTTTTATAAAATGATGAAAATTAAATGATATTATAATGAAATGATGAATGGAAATTTCGTTTTATTAATTCCTAAAAGACACAATTTAGTATTGTATAGTGGTTTTCAATGATTTTCATCCTAGATTTTAAGAATCTAACGACTACACCATAACGTAAAACTCAAACTATGTAGATCTAAATGTTAAAAATGCTTCCAAAAGAAGTTGTAAGAATTATTAAAGTCATAGAAATTAAATAAGTAAAAATATAAAAAAAAATTTTGTATTATTATCTCGATGTTAATAAATGAATAGTTTTCCTTTTATGAATAAATTAGATTTATTATTTTTACTCATAATTTATTAGTTCAACAACATTCTTCCTGTAAACTTTTTTGTCTATAATTAAAGCTTGTTTTTGTCCATTCGCTAGTTTTCTAATCAAAACTAGAAACAATAAGGAAAGAAATTTATTATACTATCCACATTGAGTATAATTTCCTCGTTAAACATATAGTTATGCTTACAGCGTTAAACTGACAATGCTTATATAATCCCCGCGGGAAATACCAACATGCTTAGTTTGGTGTAAAGTGCACGTAATTTTTCTTTTTTCTGTTCTAAAATTAATTCATTGCTAAGTAACGTATGTTTGAAGTTCCAGTGTAAACTTGTTCACACATAGATGGTACGATCACATTTGCATAATGCTAAATTTACATATAGAGATTCTCAATCGCAGTGTTATTTCGAACAGATAATGAATTATGCATGAAAACAAACACGAAAAAAAATCACTGATAGTCGAAGATGTCACTAATTGTAATCAAAATTGTAGGTATTCATTTTTTTCTCTACATTAAACCACCGAAAGCCAAACTGTTTCATCAAACTTCTATAATCAGGCAGACTTGCATAAGCTGCTAACAAACCATATCACTCCATCAAACTTACTCCACACGAAAATGCGTACGTAGAAACGATCGTAGGTACGTATCTTTATATCTATAAATGCGTATATGAGAAATTCTACTGTACTTTTAACGTTTATGTTACTGGGCTATATATATATCTTATAAACGGAAGAACGCAACAACTTCTACACAAAAGCCAAGTGTTAGGAAAAGTTCTCAAAAACGATCCCCGAGTAATTGTAAAGGCATATAATCAATGACAGAAGTATAAAAACAGTACTTTTGTGCGTACTTTTATCATAATTAATCATTCATATTGTTATTAAATAAATACCTTTTCTTCAATTACATTAACAATATTTTACTTTTATCGATTACAAAAAAAATACCTTAAAATTTTCTTAATTTATCATAAACTTAGCATATTTTACGTTTAAAAATAAAAAAAAACCACTGCTCAAAACTTAATGTACTCGCCTAGATGAAATTTGGCTGCACTTTGGCTAAATGTGACTAATTCATCACACAATTAATTTGAGAAAGAAAAAACGTTTTACCATTACAGAAATAATAATAGAATATCCATATTAGCAAAATAGTGTGAACTCTTTATTTTTATAGTTTACGAAATTCTGTTGTTAAATTATTATTGTCAGTCTAATATAAACAACAAAAGTACGATATAATTAAATTGAAAAAATTCACTTTTTTCAAACGCACATTTCTCTTTTTGTTAAGAGTACATGAGCAATATAGCTGCGTCGATTTGGAGAAGAATAGTGTGTGTGTGTGTGTGTGTGCGTGTGCGCGTGTGCGTGTGCGTGTGCGTGTGCGTGTGCGTGTGTGTGTGTGTGTGTGCGCGCGCGCGCGCGCGTGTGTGTGTGTGTGCGCGTGTGCGTGTGCGTGTGTGTGTGTGTGTGTGTGTGTGTGTGTGTGTGTGTAGTTTAATTACTACCTTTTCCCGTATACATGCGACCAATTTATATGATAAAATATTTCTGTTTGACAAAGGTGAATAGTTTACGGTACAAATATTCATGAAGGCGCGACAGAAGCAGTCAAGGAGGAGGAAGCTGTAAGAGAGGGTCGTATCCTCGACGACGATGATGACGAAAACACGGCTCACAGATTGAATCTGAACTGCGTGGCGTACTTATATTCACGTGACCTGCGAGTAACGTGCGTGCTTTCGCGAAGCGTGATAAACCTGGCTGTATAGAGAATAGAGTGAGAATAGAAGGCGATGTGATTAGCGGTGCATATAATATAACTAGGGGATTCCCTTTTGAAATGATGTTTCTATTTTTAGGTATTCTGCGATGTTATAAGATTTTACATTTTTAACGATAGTATATAAGAAAAATGTTTAGCTGTAATTGCTAACTTAACTATACAGATATGATTACCAATGAATTAATTAAAAATGTCTTCTCTTTGTTTATTATAATAAGATAAACTACTTAAATAGCTACGCAACTATTTTTTGTATTTATATTGGTAGGTTAATTTTAAATACTTTTATTGGTTTATCTCACGCCACCAATCCAATTTATATCAATGCAATTAAACAGTTTTTTCGCATAATTATTATATAGTCTTATCTTAACCTTGAGAAACAGAAACAATATTTTTCTGCTTTCTCATTTTATTTTTAACATTTGCAGAATCAATATCTCATAAGAAACAAAAAACGATCAGTTTTGGTGCGCGTTAATTAAAGCATTATAAATACGATAAGTCCATGTGACATAAGATGTTATTGTAAACAAAAACACAATAAAAAAGACTAAGTACCGGCAAGAGTAAATAAAATTTCGTTTATACATTTCTAACGATTATAAAGAAAAAATGATTAATAGTTGTAATTGCTAATAACTCATTGAATAATGTTTCTAATGAATTATATTGGCGACTATTAATAATCATAATTAGATAAAACAACTTAAATAGTTACGCAACTATTTATTTTATTTATATTGGTGGCTTTTAAATATTTGTATTAATCGACATCTCACTCCACTCAATAATACAGATATAGCTTTACCGATCCAATTTGTGTAAACGTATTTACTTTTTTCCTTGTAACTAACACTCATACTTGCTTCTTATCATAAACTTGAGAAACCAAAATGATATTTTCCTCCTTTTTTGCCATTTACAGAGTCACTATCTTATAAAGAAATAAAAACGACCAGTATTACATGCGTTAAAGCATTGTAAATATGATCAGCCATGTGACGTGAGATCTTATTGCAAAAAATACGATAAAAAAGAGTTAGTAAATACAAATAAAATTTCTTTATGCTAATGTGAGTGAATAAAAAAAGTAAAAATTAAATAACTGAGTTAACTTTTTTTTATGATTGTGATTGAATGTTTTCCGTGTATTATACACGCGGAGCGTCATTCTGTGGTTCCCCTGCTGTAGCTATGTGTGCGTGTGAACCGCTATAATACTCCATATAAGACGTTTGCGCGGCCGTCGATTGATTCAAACTGTTTTTCTTCGTCAACATGAGCAGAACTTGCTGTAATATGAGGCTTGCCTTGGGCTTGTCGCTGCTGATCGCCGTCTCCGTAGCTTCTGAAGGTGAGTTGTTTAATTTAAAATAATTTCTGTTTTTAAAAAAGAATTCTTGAAAAAATACGTATAAACTTGTGCTCTTAGAATGCGACAAATCAAAATGCAAAGGACCACTAAGGTACTACGAAGAGCTGAAATGCAAGCCGATGTACAAAAACCCCGGCGACTGCTGTGCCACCGCCTATGACTGTTCCCATCTGCTCGAGAGATCGCCAGACAAGTGTTACGTGAACGGCCATGTGTACGAACTCGAGGAGAGACTAAGGAACGAGGATCGCATGAATCCATGCGACGTGGGATGCTTCTGCAGTAAAGATTATACAGGAGTGTAAGTGTTATACAATTTTGTACATACAATTTTGATGAAATGTGCGAAAAAAAAAGATTTATTAATTCTTTTTAATATTTTGGTAGTGGAAAGTTCGTCTGTGCAATTGTCGACTGTTTTCCCAAAGAGGCGAAACCGGGATGTTACTTGAGGCGACCACTGGATTCTTGTTGCCGCGCGGAAGAAATTTGTCGTAAGTGCATTGCATTATTACGTTGAGTTTATTTATGCAATAGAATGTATTACGTTCGAATGCCACATTTCTGATTGGTTGTTTCAGCTGAGAAACCAGAGGACAGATTAAAGTGCGAAGTGGACGGTAAAACTTATTATGATGCAGAACGGTTTTTCCCTAACGGAGATTCCGACCTGTTGTGCCAATGTATGGAAGGTTACAAAGGTATTTCGAATTAACTGCACTTATAAATTATTATTTACCACTTTCATTACATACATATAGCTTAATAATAATTTTTTTGTACTTTCCAATTCACAGGAGAAAACGTAGAACCTTTCTGCAGGGTAAATACGTGTGGATTAGAGCTGAAGCGGATGCCTCAAATTCGTAAAAATTGTGCTCCGATATATGAGCACGACCGGTCGCCCTCTAAGACTTGTAACTCATTCTTTAGATGTCGTGAGTAAATTTTAATATGCTCTATAAACATAAATTGAGAAAAAATTTCAAATCATGTTTATTTTTGCAGAAAACACCAACGATACTATTATCCATCCAGAGGGTGAAACTCCAAACGAAAATGGTACATATTAAATTACATTAATATCTTATTAAAAAATTGTGATAAGTTTTTATTAAAATATTATGCATGAATGAATTTATTATTCTTTTTACGATGACTTAGAATTCACATATTTTAATATAATTTTAGATCAAACATGCAAATACGGTGATTTGGAGTTACACATTGGAGATGAGCTAAACGAAGGAAAAGACGACTTTCAATCCAAATGTGTAAAGTGTACCTGTGAAGTGCCACCTGCTTTGACTTGTCAACGACTTACAAATGAAGAATGCAGTATTAAATATCCTCGTAATGCATAAAGGTCGAGGCCAAATTTTGATAATAAAGACGAGACAAATATAAGCTCTTTGCCCTCGAGATTTATTTTTTACTTAGTTCATCATTCTTACTTGTAACTTTAGAAAAAATTGTTCATATCTTTATAATACTCGTAACTTAGCTGCGAATTCGTTCTCGAATTACACTTAATAGAAACGACAACTGTTTGATTGTAAATATATTTATATAAAATGTATTGTATTTGATAATGTATTTTATATATTTAATTGTAAATAATATACGTACAAATAAAAACGATCAATTATGGAGTTGATTAACGAAAATTAAACATTTCGTTTTAACATTTAATTTTGATATATAATCAACAATTAATATTTATTTATTTACTTGTTATTTACTTATTTGTTATTATACGGAAATTTTTACAAGAAACATTCAAGACAAAAATAACAACACAAAGTAGGTCTTACATATTATTTTTTAACGGAGTGTGCAAAACTCGACTTTTGCTTGTTTTGCGTGCGCAAAGTGGCTCTTTCACACACGGCTTGCGCAAAAGTTGCACATGCGCAGATCAATCGCGCACGCCGTGCGTAAAAGTGCCACTTTGCGAACGCAAAACAAACGACAAGGCTAGTTTCATACACTCCGTTAAAAAAAATAGAGTTCGAAAATAACTATTTTAACACAGTGCTATCCTACGGTAGAGCCATGGTTTCCGGTTACTGGTGGTGTAGGCCAGTCAAGAAAACAGAAAATGAATGATGAAAATCTGTGACAAAATTATTATGAGGATACCGATTGTGTCGTCATATGAAACTAGTTCCGCGTAGATATGTTTTATATTTTACGCGAAGTCGTGCAAAAAATGTCGAATTCTATTAGGGCGTATGATTTTACGGCAGTGTTACATACTATTCCACTATACTATTTCCACACCACTGTATATAAAAAAATCCACCGTCAACAACATGCGTAATACTTCCTGTTGTTATACTTAATCTCATGGGAACAATTAAAATTCTAATAAAACACGGATTTTGTTGTTTTACGCGTGTTATTTTCATCAAATGATGCAGTATTTTTTCAAATCATCTTGACTTTGGATATTTAAAAAAATTTTTTGGAATAGCTACTTTTCTCATCGTGGAATTTGCCTCTGCCAAATGCACGAGTTTATTCTTCTCTTATATTTAACTTCTGTAAACTTTTTATTTCATCAAAACTTTTCCGATTTCAGGCTTTGTGGCAATTTACGTTAGCAAAGTCACCTGCAATCACTCTTGAATAAATTTCTATTATCTTATCCGTTTCAGGAAATGGATTATACGTGCTAAAGAATTGCTGCACTTTCGTGTTTCAACTGACAAGGAGAGGCCATGGCCTCCGGGAAACGGATTCTGGCGGACATTGGAGAGTCGATTTCTCGTACCTAAAAATGAAGCCCAGTGCTAATATTTCCATCCAATGGGCCCTTTTTCTTGAAATATGGGAAATCTCATCTCAAATTTCCTCTATTTTGTCAAAAAATGTTGTCTCTTCTATTGAATGTCACATTGCAAGTATTTAAGATACGACAACGAGGATGAAAAATTATAAAAGTAGACAGTAAAAGCTCAAATTTAAGTCCTGATAGGGTACGAAAATGGTTAAAAATTTGTCTTCATTTTAACCGATTAAATGGATCATAAAGAGATTATATCAAGCAAAGCGCTATTTTTTTAACAGGTAATGAATTATTATGCATCAAAACAAACACTTAATCAAGTTATTAACTATTCATTGGTACCATATGGTAGTACAAAAATGTACGAGCAGAAGATTGAAATTTTGATTGCCGCTGTAATCTTTAACTATCAATGATCTTTTTTCCAATGTTATATTTTTTATTATTTAAATTTTTATTTCTTCTTTATACTATATTACCGAAAGCCAAACTGTTTCATCAAACTTCTATAAATAGGCACACATGCACAAAACATATCCCATCATGAAACTTACTCTAATAGGCAATAACTGCGCGTACGTGGAAGCGCTCGTAGATCGTCTCACGACGTTTCTATATAACATCGCACGTGCGTACACGAAGGTACGAGAGCGACGCTCAGAGAGCAGGAAGCCGTAGGAGAGGGTCACGGACGTATCCTCGACGGCGATGATAACGAAAACACAACTCACAGATTGAATCAGAATTACGTGGCGTATATTCACGTGACCCGCGAGTAACGTATGCTCCTTGCGTGATGCATGATGAACCTGGAGAATAGAGTGCGAGTGATGCGTATAAATAGTGGATTCCTCTTGAAACGAGGTTTCTATTTTTAGGTATTGTGGGATGTTATAAAATTTTACTTTTTGAACGATCGTATAGTAAATATTTTTAGCTGTAATTACTTACTTAAGTAAGTAGATATGGTTACCAATGAATTAATTAAAAATTACCTCCCTATTTATCACAATCAGATAGACTAGTTAAGGCGGTCTTACACCTATAGGCCTTTCTCGACAAAATTACCTAAAAAAAATAAAAAATATTATTACCATAAAATGATGCAAAAAAAATTGTATATATAATTTATTTTGAATATAATGAGCCAAGGCAGAGATCCTTAAATTCATTTTATCCTCAGTATAGCATTTTCAAAAAAAAAGTTTGTTGTAACTTTTCTCTGAGACCGCATGATGGATTTTCATGAGACTAAGTGCAAATTGTTCCTAATTTATGTAGTTATGGGTCCAAGTATAGCAATTTTAAAAACGACGAAAATTAAAAAAAAATGGAAAAGATTATTGCAAAAAATAGCAACTCTTAGACCCATAACTACATAAATTAGGAACAATTTGCACTTTGTCCCATGAAAATCCATAATGCGGTCTCAAAGAAAAGTTACAACAAATTTTTTTTCTTGAATGATTATTCGGCTCTCGTGGTATAAAATACAGTTCGAAACTGGCGCGTAAGAAGATTTTTGCTCGTGTGACGTTTTTCTCACGAGCGAAGCGAGTGAAATAAATAATTACCTTCCGCACTCGTGTCGAAATGTACTAGTACGATACTAGTGCCTTAAGTAGCCCATTACACGGCGTGATAGTACTAACTTCACGCCGTGCACTAGTGGGCTACTTAAGGCACATGTATCAAGGAGCGCGGGAGCGCTCCGAAGGCAAGTAACAGTCAAGGAGTGAGCCCGTGCCTTATATACTTTAATATGGGACCGCGAAAACTTTGAGCGTTTTGTATTTTATCTATTCGTAATGTACTATAACATTATTCAATACAATTTTAGAATATCTTTACAGATCTAATTATTTTAATTTAAATTTTATAAATTATTTCAATTTTAAACAAACAAATATAATTATTTTATATTTCATTCATTAACTATGAAAATGAATATTAATGTTATTTTAATTACACAATGAAAGCCTAGCCTAGGTCAATGAAAAGTTTGAAAGAAATACCTTATGAAATATGCACGCGGATGTGCATACATCTAGATCAACCCTAACGAAATATGAAAAAAAAACGTGTCGGCCACGCTTTTCAGAGTCAAAAGGTGCCGCGGTCGATTATGGAATAAAATACTATATATTATGTAACACGGGACGAAAGTAGATTTTTCTCTTGGGTGGTCTCTACCCTTACGACAAGATTTTTCCCTCGGCTAATTACGTTAATTACGGAACGTAGTTACGGAAAGGTATCCTCGAGAAAAGTCTTGTCGCTCTTGCAGGAAACCCACCCTCGGGAAAAATGTGCTACTTTCACCCCTTGTTACATAATGTACTATTATGTACTATTATTACCACTTCGATTACATATATATAACTGAACAAGAAATAATTATTTTTTTGTACTTTCCAATTCACAGGAGAAAACGTAGAACCTTTCTGCAGGGTCAATACGTGTGGATTAGAGAAAGAAGCGGATGCCTCAAATTCGTAAAAATTGTGCTCCGATATATGAGTACAACCGATCGCTGTCTAAGACATGTAACTCATTCTTCAGATGTCGTGAGTAAATTTGAATATACTGTAGAAATATAAATTAAGAGAAAATATCAAATCAAGTTTATTTTTACAGAAAACGCCAATGATACTATTATCCATCCCGAGGGCGAAACTCCAAACGAAAATGGTAAATATTAAATTACATTAATAGTTTATAAAAAAAGTGTGATACGTTACAAATATGGTAATCTGGAGTTACAGATTGGATATGAGCTAAATGAAGGAAAATACGACTTTAAAATATCCCAATACGTAAAGTGTACCTGCGAAGTGCAACCTGCTTTGACGTATCAACGACTTACAAATGAAGAATGCAGCATTAAATATCCTCCTAATGCATAATGGTCGAGGCCAAAACTTTCATAATAAATTTGACGAGACAAATATAAGCTCTCTGCTCTCGAGATCTATTTTTTACTTCGTCTTTATTCTTACTTGTAACTTTAAACAAAATTGTTCATATCTTTATACTTGTAACTTAGCTGCGAATTCGTTCTCGAATTATACACTTGATAAAAACAACAACTATTTGATTGTAAATCTATCTATATAAAATGTATTGTATTTGATAATGCATTTTATGTATTTAATTGTAAATAATTTCTACAAAAAAAAAACCGATCAATTGTGGACTTGGCTGACGAAAATTAAACATTTGGCTTTCACATTTAATCTTTTTATAATCAACAACTAATATTTCTTTATTTACTTATTTGTTATTACACGGGAATACTTGCCTTTTTACAAGTAACATTCAAGACAAAACATAACAACACAAAGTAGGTCTTCCATATTATTTTAACGCAGTGCTATCCTATGGTAGCCACCGTTTCAGGTTACTGGCGGTGCAGGCCAGGCAATAGAGCAGAAAATGATTGATTCTGTCACAAAAATACTATCAGGATACCGGTTGTGCCATCACACGAAAGACATTCCATAGTTATGTTTTATATTTTCCACCAGCAACTATAAAACTGTGAAATAAAGAAAATTAAAAAGACAATTGACTTTGTTTCGTGTGATAAAAAGTAAAAGCTTTTAGGAGTTTAAGTTTTGCAGAAATGATTCTTTCAACTATTTAGAAATATCTGAACGTTTTTTTCGAAAATGATTCTTTTTATACATTTGAAAAATGCTTTGTATGAACTACAACATTATTTGTAGTTCATTTATACAGCTGATTTTAAATTTTATAATCCTCTTCACACGACACTCAAAGCCAAACAAAGTTCGTCGAACTTTTATTTTACACGTACGTATTTCTGCCACAAACAACAGGTACATTAATAATTCCTCCCAACAAACATGTGTGACGAATAGATGTGTCTATGAAGCAACATATAGCATCAGCAAGGAAGACGGTGGAGAGGAAGAGGGTCACGTACGTATACTCGCGACGACGACGATGACGAGAATGCAGATTGAACCTAAGCTGAACGTATAGAACAGAATAGGGTAATAGTTGTATAGGCAGCATTGCGTGTATGAATAAGGGGCTTCATTTCAATATTACGGGCTTTTACTATCTTTGTGATAAGTTCGTTAGGTTTTAGATTAAGAAGAATTATCTATCATCATTAAACCTTTTATTATTAATTTGAAAAAATTCTTTTTATCTTATTATACATTTTTTGTATTTTCATAAGAATTGTTTGGATAACAAACGTTTTGGCAGGCTATAGATGAAAAGCGATTACGTTTAAATATTTTTCAATTTAATCTTTCAAGTACTGCATAGTAGAAAATGGCATAGGATGGTTTCTACACGTTATTATTTTATACAAAATGATTATACACGAAAAATAAAATTCTGAATTTTGTTCACAAAGTATTTTTGATTTTGCACGTATCTTTTAATTAAAGTAAAAAATCTTACACAATTCTTTTATACACAAACAAATTTTACACAAATTTTGTCTAAATTTTTTTACACAAAATTTAAATTACACAGGATTCATATTTTAAACAAAATTTGTTTAAAAGTGTTTGTTGATTAATACGTCACTCTTAAAAATTGTGTGTAAAATATGAATCCTGTGTAATTTAAATTTTGTGTAAAGAAATTTTACATAAAATTTGTCTAAAATTTGTATGTGTATAAAAGAATTGGGTAAGAAAATGGGCTTAAATTTTTTTACTTTAATTAAAAGATATGTGCAAAATTAAAAATACTTGGTGAACAAAATTGAGAATTTTATTTTTCGTGTATAATCATTTTGTATAAAATAATAACGTGTAGAAACCATCCTATGCCT
>JAPYZP010008383.1:0-14189 GCA_030522985.1 Torymus sinensis
CCAACACGCACGTGTGCATGTAGCGATGGCCTGACGGTCAACGCGGATTGACTGACGCGCGGTTTTAATGAACAGCGCAGCTCCCGGTGACGCTGTCGGCCCGATGGCGCACTATTTTTTAATCTATGGGTGTGTGTGTGTGTGTGTTTGTGTGTTTAGTAGAATGCGGGTTCAAGGACAATGGTTTGTACTTTTGGCGAAAGAGAGAGAGAGGGAGAGAGAGAGCGCGCGCGTGGTGGTATAAGTGAATTAAAGTGGCTTGAGACGAAGTGAGAGGGGGATATGCAAATTGGTTAGGGTTAAGTAAGATTAATTCATTTAAAAAGTTGAGTAACGCATATCAAGTGGATTTAAGCAAATTTTATTAAGATTCGAGCAAATATCACTGCGCTCGAGAGCGTAGTAGTAGAGGAGAGAGAGAAAGCGTCGTGTAAAACTTGCCGGCGCGAGCGAGCGAGCTGTATACATATAGCGAGCGGTGAGCGAGAGAGAGAGAGCGCGCGAGGTAATTTGATTTGACCCTACGCGCGCAGCCCGTTATTAAGGGAGAGTCTAGGGTGGGATTTCGGTGAATTAAAGTTGCGTTACATTACACGTAATTAAGGTAAGTACGTTATTGTACGGAATAATTTGACGGTTTAATGAATTTTAATCATCTCTCTTGACGTTTTTATATACGTAGAAGGGGTCTGTTTTCTTTCTTCTTCTTTTCTTTTTAGTTAGCGAAATTATGTCAATTGTAAACGACGCGAGGCATTTCCATGAATGAAACAAAAATCTGATATTTATTATTCGACACTTTTGTGCATTAACTCCGTAATGAACATGATTTTGAATGCAATTATACACTTTATGTTTTGGCATTGAATTAGATCCCCTAAAATATTCGTTAAAAATCCTATTCACTCGTCATCATTTCCATCCCCATCCGCAGCCGAAATCCTATACACCCCTGCGTATACACAATCGCCGACGCAGCTTATACGCGCAGTTCCACTTACAAAAGTGAAGGCTCTGCATTCACCCTTCCACTCGCTCATTCTCTCTCCCTCTCTACTTACCAAAGAGACCGAATCGCATCTCTACATTACTCTCGGTGCGCGCAGGTGCAGCGTCAGTCGGTCATACACCCACACACACATGATCTTGGTGAAACAATGCGGCACGTGCACCCGCGCGCCTCTGCTCTCTCTCCCTCTCTCTCTGTGGGCTGCGTGGCTGGCATAACGCGCGCGTCTGTCCGTCACCTCTCGGCGTGTGTGCGGGTGCGCGAGCTTTGCAATTCCATCCTTAGATCTATAGAGCGCGCGTGCGGTTAATTGGAGGCGGGAGAGGGTCGGATAGAGCCGCACGCGGCGGTGTCTTTTCGGCGCGGGGAATTTTCGGTGAGGTGAGGAAAGTCCGGATTTTGACGGCTGTCGAATCGGGGTTTGAATGTTTCTGGGGAGGTCGTGGAATTGTTTGAGGTTTTGAGGAATCGGGGTGATGGGTGGCGTGGGGTTGAGGGTTCCAGTGGAATGGTGTGTGATGAAAGAAAAGTGTGGTGAATGAGGGGTCGGGTAAAGAATGTGATATGTCGATGCCGATGATACGTTGTACTTCTAATTGAGAGATGGGTTGGTGCATATAGCTTTTTTGACGATTTATACTGCAGAGAAAATTGGATGGTTTTTTAAGTTAATTAGTATGCAAAAATGTTGAGAAAAAAAGTTCGAAAAAGTTTGGTTTTTCGTTCGTGTTGAAGATTTGTAAATGAATTTTAGTAAATTTTAATGACGTGCTTATTTTTGGATGTTTATAGAGCCACGCTCCCGAATTATATTAATAAAATTTTTATTTATAATTTGGACGAATAACTTTCGTGCAAATCCGCTTAGTGTAATAAATTACTATATAATTAGTATATTTACTCTAGAAACAACTGAATATCAAAACACGAAAATAACTATATCTTTTTCGTGCAGATATATGTAGCTAGCTGCATATAAAGTTAATATCTGCAGATTTAAAGAGGATGTATATATTGTGTATACATGCAGAGCGGCAATAATCGCCAGAACACATGATGTATAACTTTTCTCATTAAAATTTCTTTTTGGAGCGTAAAAAAAATGTACGTTTTTATAATTAGAATAAAAGAAAACAGGAGTAACTTTTTTAATTGACGTAACAGCTGAGCAAAGCGCAGCCGGGAGCTCGCGATAATGTACACACCGAAGTAGAAAGGGGAGCATCGGGTTAAACAGATAAAAACATTTCGCATTCGCAGACGCTCCGCGCGCGCGCGCGCGCTCGGAATCTTAATTTACAAAATTGCTTAAATTAAACTCAGCTTTATTACCGCGCATTATATATACGCGCGTATTTGCAACCAACCAAACTTTATACACACTCGCACCCTCGACATTCGCGCTCAAACGCACACGACAATAAAAAAACTTTTTATCCCCCAAAAACCACTCGAGACGCGAAATTTCACTTTCACTGTGTATATATATATGCCCCGCCGCGATTCACCTTCATGAATCCACCGCGGCGGCGTCGACACTCAAAATTATCATCCGACCGCTCCCCGGCCGCAAATTAAAAAACTTGCTCAACTCCGTAGTCTCTCTCCTGTCTCCCTCAACTTTCCCTCCCGCTATACAGCTCCGGTCATTTTGTTTACCATCCTCCAACAACTATACCTCTCCCGAAACTTTGCGCTTATATACGCGCTATACCACCACCGTGGGACCGCGGGGGAGGGGGGGGGGGCCGCAAACGAAAATCCGCGGAAAAACAGGCTATACTCGCGAAAGATTCCCGAACTCCGTGACGATAAATGCGTCCCGAGAGGCGCTAATAGTTCGTCCGGCCGCGCGCGCGCACACGACGTCAATAAAAGAGTCATCATCCTCGGGGTGATATCCCGTGTCGGGCCGGGGGTTATTTACTGCTCTCCGCGCGCTGTCACCTTTTTTCATCCCCCTCGAGGAGGAGGAGGAGGAGGAGGAGGAGGAGAGAAGAAGACAGAAGAAGCACTGCGCGCTCGACGTATCATCCCTTGACGAGGTTTTATCGCTGTTATTTACGATTATTATTATTGCCGGCGAATGGACTGTGCGTGCGTCTCTTTCTCTCTCTTCTCTTTTTCTCCCTTATTACCGCGTGTGTGCGTGCGTGTGAGCGAAGGGCGGCGACATTAGTCGTCCGTATACGTACGTGTATATATATGGTTGTCGAAATTCTTCAGCGAGCGAAAGTTTGTTGACCCGTGAACGAAGGTAATCATCATAAGTGCATTATTTCGTGAGGGGGGCGGCTACGGCTCGTTAGGACGAAATTTTTACCGCATCATCTTGCAATATTTATATATACCGCAGTGCGGCCAAGTCGTCTGGAAGAAGTTTGTTTTTTATCGTCGAGTGACTCACGAGGCCCTTCCGAATATTGCCGTTTCATCAACCCAAAGGGAAATTGTATTTCCTTCCTATGTATACTTATATAGACTTTGTAAAAAGGAGTTCGAAGGGTGGCGCGCGCGCGCGCGACGGGATTGGATGCGTTTTTCGAGCACGCGCGCGGGCGATTTATTTACGAGGACGGGGGAGGTGTAGGGCGATGAGGGATCGCGGGCCAATTCATTTCTAAGGGCATGAAAATATTAAGTTTTGTATATTCTTGGGAGATGTGTGGGTAGGTCCCAAAATGCGCTGTGGAAGTTTTTCCGTTTGTGAAGGTGAATTGAATGTAATATGAATTATTATATTATTATTTTTCTGCCCAAAGCCCTTTGATTTTTTCCGAATGTGCCCCCTTAGTGACAGTCATACATAACCTTTTGAATGTTTATATCATTTTTGAGAGTGAACGTTCAAAATGGGTGTATAGTAGGTTCATGTATATATATTATGGCCTCTAAAACCGACGCGTCCCGAAACGCGGATATAAGATTTTTGAGATATCTTAAAAAATAAAGCTAAACAGTTTGTCTCAATATTATATTTAAAGATGTCCTAAAAATCTTATACACTAGTTATATGAGCTAAGAATGCCATAATACACGAGAATATTTACACTTACTGTTTAGGATAATAGCTCACAATCTAATGTACTTTAATTTATGACTTGCTTACATTGCACATTTTTATAATATTTGGTCATGAAAAAAATATTCTATAGTATTAACTCAATTTCTAGTTTTATAATACTTTTAGAATGAATTGTTATTCGATACTATTCTAATATACTTATATTAGAAAATCAATGGCCATTGATTTTGTCGCTTAAAACTACATTTTACAAAAAATTAATCAACAGCAGTTAACTTCGTCAAGTCTTACAAGCTAATATTTACACTAATAACTTATGCTAACAGCTTACAATCTATGGTTTGTTTTTCTTTTGCGAGACATGTCAAGTTTAGAGGTTGGTTTAATCTGTGGGCGAGATTTGGAGTTAATGATTTTCGTGTAGCTAAAGCATATGTTTTAGGTTGGGGAGCTGAGATTAAAGATGGGCGGTAAATGGAAATGAGTTTTGTATGTCCAACGATTACGGGAGTAAAATTGTCTTAAGCGTTTCAAAATTCATTGTAGAGGTAGATTTTGGATACTTCTCGGTCGAATTCTTCGGGCAAAATGATTAGTCCATAAATTTCAGGGATATGTGATAAAATGCTCTGCTGCGCTGCGCCTGCTCCGGTCGTGTCGTTCAGTTCCTATATTCTTATATTCTTATCTCTATCTTACCAATCTGAACTATTTATTGCTATAAAACTCAAATAGCAATAGAATATGGGAACGGAACGACGCGGCAAAAGGCTACGGTGCGACTACGGCGCGGCGCGGCGCAGCGCAGGAAAATTAGCGCAGTGCAGCGCGACGCTTATGTACATTCACTCTTGCGCGAGTCCGCGTTGTTGACGTACAGTGACGCCGATTCGTCCATGTTCCGCGCGTTACCATCCACCTCGAGGTTTTGCCGTGCAACGGCCGAATTTTTCGGCCTTGTGTGTACTTGAAAAATAGTTTCAATTAATTCATTAGGACGGAAATCAAGTCGACATGTCCGCAAAAATGAAATATTGCTGTGAGTACAAACGACGTTATTTGATAAACTAGTGCGATTATAAGGATTCGAGCATTGTTATCAGATTTAATTATAGTATGATTGAGAATCATTCTGAACTCATTTGTGGTAGTCAAAGAAACATTTTTTCAATTCTATTAACCGTATACCGACATTTCTTACGACTTCACAATAAATTCAATTTTTCTTATCACACTACAGAGATAGTACCTTATTAAATATGATTACTTACTAACACTTTATCTATTTTTCTTGTTGGTTCATAATAAATTCAATTTATACTTGATTTGGATTACAATGTGTAATCATACTAACTTCAAAGTAAATGTTAAATATCTAGAAAAATATTGATATATTTGCTATTCATATTAACTCAAATTTGAGTACAAATTACTGAAAGTCTCCAGTAGTAATTTGAACGTGTGAGTAGACTGTAAACAATAATCGTTTTCTTCTTATCCCAGGTTGAAACTGAATAAATGTCGATTTGCCATAAGGATATAGTTAAATTGATTTTTTATTGCATAAATCAAAGACAAGAAATGCAATAATTATGATAATAAATAAATTTTTACCAAATCCCATATTTAACGTACTAGCTACATTCAACGCGCTTCGCGCGTATTATACATTATTTATTTATTTTTATTAATTTGAGTTTATGAATATGATCGCGTTAGGCTCAATTTCAAAGTTTGTTTCAATCAGTTTAAATCGAACGATAAATAACAGAAATTTTATAAATAAAATAATGAAAATTTTTCTTATACTATTTCAATTTTCAGTTTTAAATACTCAAATTCAAGAATTAAATCTTGAAAATTCAAACATATTAGATTTTGGTGCTTATTCTATATAGACCAATAGACCAATCAAATGAGTCTACAACAACCAATCAAAACAGTCTTATTGTGATGACCGATTTCATCCATCACTTTTTTAAGAGAGGATATTTACTTTTGCTTCCTCAAAAAGGAAGTTTTTGTAACGGCGAATAAAATTTTTCGGACAAAAAAGTATTAACGTGTTTTAAGAATAGTGGCATAAAATTTGTTTAATTTTGAGAAAATTGGTTTTTCTGTCTGCGTGTGTGTGTGTGTGTGTACGTGTGGAAAAGTGCGACCACGGTTGTAAATCTAACCCGCCGGATGCAATCGATATCTCGAAGAATTACTACTTAAAGTGTAAATTTACATTTTTGTTGTAAAATGACTGCCTTCAGAGTTAGTTATTCTGGTTTTTCCAGTTCACTACTCTCAGAGTAGTAATTTTACAAAAAAAATTTAGTTTACAGTGTACAATTATATAAAACCGCTGCCAATTCATTGGCACTTAGCTTCTTCCAAATTAATTTATCGTTCCTATATGTATATTATATATTTTAACTTTAAAATATGTTTATTTATTATATTTTTTTTGTTAATGTTTTAATATGTATTTTTATTATTAATAATTATGTACGTAGCTTCCTCCAAATTAATTTATCTTTCCTAAATGTATAGTATATTATTCAAATATAAAATATGTTTTCATTCTACCCCGCGTAAAAATAGATACTATGGCCCAAGTATTGCACATAGTATTAGCCAAGTATGGGCAAGATGTTTAGATATATGAGGAAATCTACAAATAACATTCAGTTAAAGCGACCACCAACTCAACAAAAAAAAAATTTTGTGCTACATTTCTGATTCAAGGTTTTTCTGGTTCTATGGGACATATAATATACGAAAAAGGTAGTGTACCAACGAAATCGATCTCGGCCCACCTTATGGAAATTTAACATGGGAAAAATTGGTGACAACTAGTCATTGATGATGAACTAATAGCAAGCTATTGAAGAGGCCAAACTAAATTCTACAAAAAAAGCGATTAAAGTAGAAGAAAAGAGCTTTAATTTAAGCTTAAGATCGTTAAAATTGGTCAATTTGGCGCAAAGTTACGTGAATTTGAAAATGGCGAAAAATGACAAAAAATGAGCAATTTTGCCCAAATCCACGAAATTCTTCAAATTTTGGTCATTTTTTGTCATTTTCAAATTCACGTAACTTTGCGCCAAATTGACCAATTTTAACGATTTTTAGCTTAAATTAAACCTCTTTTCTTCTACTTTAATCGTTTTTTTGTGGAATTTAGTTTGGCCTCTTCAATAGCTTGTTATTGGTTCATCATCAATGAGAACTTTTCATCAATACTAAAAACGGCTGAAAAAATGTGGGACGAAATCGATTTCGTTGGTACACTACCTTTTTCATATATTATATGTCCCATAGAACCAGAAAAACCTTGAATCAGAAATGTAGTACAAAATTTTTTTTTTTTTTGAGTTGGTGGTCGCTTTAACTGAATGTTATTTGTAGATTTCCTCATATCTGGGGCAACTATTGCCCATATATTGCTTATACATCCAATATTTCGATTGACATTTCCAATACACCAAATTTTCCCATATGTGTAGCAGTAAAAGAAGCAGTATTTGGACGAAATCTATCCACGTTTTTATTTAAAAAATGCCAAGATGTGAGAAAAACATATCCTTATATTGCAGAACTATGTCTACATATAAATTTTATTCTACGTTCAAAGCAGCATTCGAAGTTTTTGGAAACAGAAACTTCCGAGACAGCAATGCTGGCAGAAATATGTACAAGGCCGAGCAACGAAAACTGCAGGACTGCAGTTTTGCCCAGAGACATTTTTTTTTTCAATGTGATCCCCTACTACCTTGATGATTTGGTGAGAGGGAACGAATTTAGAGGTACATATTAAAGCCGAAGCAATCGGCTGTGAGCTCTCCCCGTTGGACGACACCTGGAACTCTGGCCGAAAGACTCAGGACGCAGGCCGATCGAGGAAGGAAGCCGCCACGACGCCACGGAGAAGACTTCGAATACCGCGCGATCATTCGCGTTAATTTATATACGCAACGCTTGCTCTCTCTCCCAATTTAATTCAGTATAAATAAATATCATCACTTGAAGTAATTATTATTGTAGCTTTACCGAAAAATAAACCTCTCCGGGTGCGCAGCCCAGAGACGCCGGGAATAAAAGATACCCTTCACACGTAACAGTATACATACTACTGACAATATATAGATACAATTTAATTAAGATTTCCCGATTAGTGTTTCAAAAAAATTATTAGATAATATGGTTATTTTTTTTATGTACTTATTAATCCAAATAATTTATATAATAGGACAACAAAGTCTGTTTCAGGAAGCTAAGTGTCCCAATGAATTGTCAGCGGTTTTTATTTAATTATACTTAGAAATGTGTGTAAATATCTTCTTTAAACTATGAAATACATCATTTATTTACAGGCTCGCAGATTTCGCAAAAATGGGTCTTTGCTATTATGGGCTTTCTTGCGATATTTTGTATATTCGCAATGCGCATGTGCCTGTCTCTAACAATCCCGAAAATGGTCAAGCCAGTCGCACACTCGCCGGCATTTCTCGATGATTCCTGTCCAAGCCCTACTGTCAGTTTACGTAATGCAACAGTGAATAATATAGTCATTACGGGTTCGGAAACATACAACTGGAGTGAATACACACAAGTAGGTATGAAGAATATTTATAAAAATGTTTTCGTTGGCGCAATGGCAATTTCTATCAAAGTCCTAATAAATCGTTGAAATGATTATGTAAGAAGTAACGTCTATCATGATTCGAAATTTACTGTCCTAAAACAAGATGTAGTATCACGTAACTAAATAGACAATAATAAGACCCAGTCATTATGACTGAGTTAGGAGCATTGAAATCTCAAAATGAATACTACAGATTTCTGTGTATTGAAAGTAAAATAAAAGTGTAATAATAAAGTCTAAAAAGACGCAAGGATTAAGTGAATTAAAACATGTATTGTACACTCAGTCAGAATGAAACAATGTTTTGGCAGAAACCACGTCGTCTCGAACCAGGATGCGAATCCTCCTGCGCGAAAAGAATTTTATTTTTGCATGCAAGAATATCGTGCGTCAGTAATGTAAAAATGATATTTTGGGCCTTAGGACCCCGAAATGATATTTTTCAGATTTCATTAAAATGCCCGAAAAATGCATTAAAACACGTTTATAGCACAGTGTGACCTAAGCCCGCACTTAAGTCACGCCTACCCGTTCGCTAAGTAGTCGATTATTGCACGGTGTTTATCACCGTGCAAAAATGGACTGCTTAGCGCACGGTTAGGCTGTGCTATAAAATATTGTACGATACTAGTGTCTTAAGTAGCCCATTATTGCACGGCGTGAAGTTAGGGCCCGAGCGCAGCGAGTATCGTTATGTACTAGTTTTGCACTGAGAGGTTACCGCACGAGCGTAGCGAGTGTGATAAACATGGTGCCAAAAAGGACTACTTTAGTCACGGATAGGCGTGACTAAAGTGCGGGACTAGGTCACACGGTGCTATAAAATTACGTATTAAATGTTTGAAAAGGTGTTTGTGCAATGTTAAAGCTCCACCAAGTGCGAAATTTCCTGATGTAAAGTAATATTATTATGAATTTAACTTTTAAAACTTTTATATTCGACTCGTGATAGATTTTCTAATAAAACACCCAAGTTGATGATAAAATACTAACCGACTATATCGCCACCATTAGGGCATAATCCTGGGCTCCTTTTACTGGGGCTTCGTCCTGAGCCACGTGCCCGGCGGCATCGTGGCCGAGCGCTTCGGTGGTAAGCACATCCTCGGCCTGGGCGTCTTGACCACGGCCCTCTTCACCATCATCACCCCGGCGACGATATCCTGGGGCGGCTCTACGGGCCTCATTGTGCTGCGCATCGTGATGGGCCTGTGCGAGGGCACGACATCACCGGCCTTGTCGGTGATGCTGGCCCAGTGGATCCCCGCGGACGAGCGCAGCAAAATATCCTCCCTCGTCTGCATGGGCGCGACCTTCGGTGTCCTGTTCATATCGCTGGGCCTTGGTCCCATCATCCGGACGATGGACTGGCCGGGCGTGTACTACATGTTCGGTGGCCTCGGCGTCATCTGGTATCTGTTCTGGATTGTCTTGTGCTACAACAACCCGCGGGAACACCCGTTCATCTCGGAGACCGAGGCGAAGGAACTGAACGACAAGCTATGCCAGCACATGCACAACAACGCGCCTCCCGTGCCCTGGCGGCACCTGCTCATCTCGCTGCCCTTCTGGGCACTCGTGATCGTGAGCATCGGCCGCGACTGGGGCGGCTACACCATCATGTCCGACATGCCCAAGTACACGATGAGCGTACTCAAGTTCAGCGCCGAGGAGAACGGCCTGCTCTTTCTCGTCATCAACGTGTCCATGTTGACCTCGTGCATAATTTTCTCTTGGCTATCGGATTTGCTGATCGTGAGGGAGTACATGTCGAGGACGACGGTGAGGAAGCTCATGGGCACTGTGGGCATGGCAATGCACTCAGGCCTGGGCGTAGTCGCCGCTTACGTGGGTTGCAATAAGCTGCAGTACTTCATCGTCAACTTCTTCTCGGCCTTCCTGGATGGTGCGGGCTTCCCTGGTATAAAAGCCAACGTGCTGGATCTCAGCCCAAACTACGCGGGTACTGTCATGGCAATCAGTCACGGACTTGCAGGTAAACTTAGATCCTTTTTCTTATTTAGCTTTTTAAATGGATATTTTCCACGGGGGCTTATATTCAGTTTGGTAAACCGGTTACTGTCAATAATTTTTAATTTTAGCATCAAAATATGAAAGAAATAATTTATATCCCATACTCTATAGAGGCTATGTCGTTTTAACTAAGTCGTGTAGAATCGCGTCACTGTGGATTTAATTAAATAAATAAAATGTCGAGTGAAACAAACATGGAAAAATTGTAATATAATGCAATTATTGGAAATTAAATGGAGTATGTGTGTTAACATTAATCTTTATTCACCCATCGAACACGATTATTTCTTTGAATTATCATCGCCTTTATCTCCGAGTTTTGAATTTATGGGCTTTAATGTAAAGCACGAATTATTCATACCCGAAGAATAAGCCAAATAAAACAAGCTACATAATTAATTATTAATTTTATCATGTTAAAACTCAATTCAGGACTATGCGGAATCGGTGGACCTTATGTAGTTGGAATTCTGGTACCAAACCAGACATTGACCCAGTGGCGGCTGGTATTCTGGGTAATTTTCGCTGTCACTGTAGTAACGAACATCGTGTTCGTCCTATTCGCGAGTGGTGAAGTTCAAGAGTGGAACGATCCGAACTTCGAGAGGAAGAAGAAAAAAAAGGAAGATGTGGAGCAGGAGCTCAAAGAGGCTGAGAAACTCTTGACAGTAGAAAAAGTGCAGATTGTTGCAACTGAGGGTATTAACGGCGCGTAGCAGATCGAAAATATACTTTAAACTTTTATAAATAATGTAATGACATCGAAACTGAAGTTATTTACGTAATTAGCTGAATCAAAATAAGAAGTATAATTTCAATTTTTATAATATGTAAATAATTATTTATAATGAAGGTACATACTTATTAAAACATTAAAAGAAAAATATATTAAATAAACATATTTAAAATTTAAAATATATAATATACATATAGGAACGATAAATTAATTTGGAGGAAGCTACGTGCGAATGAATTGGCAGTGGTTTTTAAAATATGTTTTTATATATTTCATAAATTAATTTCTCAAAAAATATTTTATTTATCGACTTGAAATTTTAACCACTTATTGGCGACAATATTTGGTTAAAATTTCAAGAGATTCTCTTCATTTTTTGTTTAGAAACATATTGTTTTATAAAAAGTAGCGTTTTGGTTGTCGTAGGATAGCAAGCGTAAAAATCAACCAATCTACCAATCAACGAAGGTTCACGTCACAACGCTTTTGATTATATTTTGTAGGAATTTCTCTGATCTTTTGTCCATCGACCCTATTTCATACTCCATTATTATCTGTTATTACGAACAATCGATAATAATTACTTTACGGGCGACACCGAAAATCCAATTCAATCCAGCAACTTAATTAACTCGCTCGCGCGCTTAAACTGCAACACTTTCTACACTCTCTCACTCTCCTCCTATTTTTACGGATTCCCCGCACATTATAAATATTACATCAGCTGCTTTTTCAATGATTCGATCGCAAGTCTTCCACATACACACTGCGGTTTTTTCGGCGCTCCACTCACCTGAATATTTTATTAAAGGCCGAGGCAGGCCGACGCGGTAGTTGATTTAAGCCCATGAGTTTTTCATTCGCTGCTTGCCTCTCGTCTCAAATATTGATTAGGAACGTATACATATATACGCGAGCAGTTTTCGCGTTCGCGCACGCGGCGGGCTCTTGAAAAATCGCTGGGATTAAATTAAATTCCCGGCCCATTTTTGACGGTCAAGTATGTATATATACACCGGCGTGAAGGGAGGGAGAGAGAAAGAGCGAACATTGAAATTGCTCAATTCCGGTTAGCACTAGGTAGATCGGGGTAATTAATTTCAATTTCTAAGAGAACAAAATTTTTACGCGTGAAGTATTTGGCGGAAACGCGGCTATATACAACAGTCAAATCTTGAAGCGCGAAGTGCAGTTTTACGTAAATCATCCGAAAACATAACCATTAGTCTCGCGATGATTTACGATAATTCCCGCACTGTCGCGAAAATTATTTTTATTGTGATGCTCCGAGAGCTTTTACGATTATTATTATTATCATTATTATTGGCATTTCAGAAATTCGCAGCAGTCGCGCGGTATTATTAACAGTCACCCATTCTGCGAGCCGCACGACCACCGACTTTTTGTTCTCATTTCCTTACCCCACGCATCGGTCCTTAGTATTCATTGAACCGGGACGAACCACCCTAACAGCCCAATTCGCACTTACGCCTCCCCGACACTAAAAAAAAAGCCTCAAATATTCATCCACGCCGTACACACACATACCCACCAACCGCGTTCCATTATCATGATAATACCCGCGACATCATGCAAATGCGATTAATTGCATCACCATAACATTCTTCGCTCCCTCTCGGAATCATAAAGCACGCGCTAAAAGCGGGCTTTTTTGATAAAAAAAAAAAAGAAAGAAAGAGAGAGGGAACGCAGTAACGCCACTGGAATTCTCGCATGAAAATTTATACTTCCCGGGGACATTTTTCGGATGTTATCGAGAGCCAGCGCACGGCGCGTACGTGAGCGACGGTTATGCGAAGGGAGAGTAGGTAGTAGAAGCCACTTTCTCTCGCTCCTTCTTTCTTCCATCGGCGTCGTCTCCGGGCGATGATGGCGGCGAACAGCGCCCCGGGGAATCGTTCCCTCTTTCTCTCTCCCCCTCTACATACATACATACATACCCTGGGACCTTCTCTTTTTTCCCGCGATGACTTTCGGGTCGACCGGCTCATTTTTTTTCCTTCTCCCTCCTACCACAGCGCTCAGTCTCTTGGCGAATTTACGCCAAAAGTGCCGAACTTTGTTTCCTCTCTAGCGGGGCGCTCCACGTTAAAAACTCTTTATGGGATATATTGCCGGCGGGTCGACTCGCAGCACAATAAAATTAATCTCGACGCGCGGCGTGTCGCCGTCGTCCACCAATCTTTATCAGGACTGTACCCCGATGCTTTATATATATCTATATATATAAAAGCAGCGGGTCAGAGGCGAGAGACGAGAAACGGATGTTCGAGGCTCTCCTTCTTCGCGGGAGAGAGAGAGAGAGAGAGAGAGAGAGAGAGAGAGAGAGAGAGAGAGAGAGAGGTCTAATCTAATCAGCCGGCGGCGGCCGACGACGACGCCGCGGTCCCTCGATTGGCTCGATCCTTCTTTCTCTATATATAAGGGGCGCGGAGAGAGTAGCAGAGGCCATCTGGAGAGCCGTTCGCGGCGAGAGAAAGAGGGAGCGAGAGAGAGAGAGATAAGAGGTGCAGTAGTGTGTAGTTTGCGATGTGTGTGGGTGTGTGCGTTTTTAAAGGCGTTGTTTCGATGAAAGGCTTGAATGACGGGCGATGGGAGGATGCAGGAAAAAAAAGTGTTATTAAAAAGTGTCGGGGGAGGGAGTGTGTGTGTGCGGTTGACGCGTTAGGCGATGGTGTCTGGTACCGGTGGGAAATTGATTATCGTTTAACGGGTTTTTTTTTTTGGG